>JANQBM010175369.1:0-23782 GCA_025594535.1 Erythroxylum domingense | reverse complement strand
TGAATTGTGTGTTAGTTGTGTTAGAAATGGTATGGAAGATGTAGAATGAGAGTTAGGATCAAAATCTGAAAATTGTGTTTGTATGTATTTTCAGTGTTTCTGCCATAACTTTTTATGTGGTTGTGCAATTGAGATGCTTTTTCGCTCAAATGAAACTAGAAGAGTTTAGCTACAATTCTTTTGAAGGAAGTGAAGTTAAATTCTGGTTTTAAGAGTTCTTAATTTGGACATGAATGTGAGTATGTGTGTAGGCATGAATAGTGTAATTTTAAGGATGTAGGGAGTGAAAGATATGAATTTTTGAAGTTTGGATATGGTTTAGGTGTTAATGTAACAGGGCAGAAACTTTGATTGCAAATTTGACCTGGTTAGAGTTAGAATTTGCTTTTAAGTTCTTCATAAGAATTGTAGAGCATGTTTTGATCTTTCCATTGTTATAAAGCATGGAATTTTTGAGTAAGGGTATAGGAAGTTATAATGTTTGAAAGTTGTGTTATTGTCTTGGGGTATGATTGATAGGATAGACTAGTTTGAAGTGATGTTTAACCCCTTTATAGGTGGAATTTGGTTGTGAGTCCTCTATGAACGTTGTATATCTTTTTGTGAGCTTTCCATTGATACCAAAGTTATGAATTGTGGAGGTTTGTGTGAGAAGTTATGTACTTTGGAAGAATAGGTATTTCGGATGAGGAAGGTAGGGAAACAAAAGAGGAAGTTGCGATCGTTCAGCGGAACGATCGCAACAAAAACGACAGCGTTGCGATCGTTCTGCGGAGCGGTCGCAACGAAGCAGCGGAGTCGTGATCGTGACGAGAGCAGTTGCGTCGTACTCCTCGCGAGCGGGAGCGCTCGCGAACACGAGGCGCGCGATGATGAATGATCCGTGGCATTTTTGTAATTTTTGTGACATTCCGACTCTTTGCCACGTTTTTGCTTCTAACGTTTGCGTCCGACCTCCGATTGACCCTATTATCAAAGCGTTGGATTCCTAAAACAGTCCTCTACCTCTACATACCAATTTGTGATTTTTTCTGAGATTTTTAGGAAGTATTGGATTAAACCCTAAATGAGTGGACTGAATATTTTTTGGGATTAAATTTTTGATTGACACCGGGATCATCATGAATATGCATAGTACTCATTTAAATTCTTACATGTGCATTATGATCTATTTTTGATTGTTCAATTTGTAATGTGTGTATATTTGCTTTGGAAAAAATACTGTGATTTATAATTACTGCTTTATTATTCAAATTGATATGATGCCATGTGGAATATTGTAGTGATTGCACATAGCGCTCCCTTGTTATAGGATATATATCGGAATGACCTACAGGCGTCTCGGTGCGTACCATACAGTAAGGGGGTGTTACATTTGATTATTTGCATGATCTATTAGATTGTTTAACTCTCATTACCCAATATAATCATTTTGCTATGGTTCACTCTCTTGATTTGTTACCAAAGAATATAAATCAACAAATAATCATAATACCCAATGTATTAACATCAAAAGAAATCATATTAACATTAATTCAAGAACAAATCCCTAAATGAGTTTTGAAAAACATCATCAAACCTAAATCCATCACTATCTAATCCATCTCATACATTCAAAAGAAAGAATAATAATGATGAAATGAAATGTCATTTGGAAGGGTTAAGATGGATCGGAAAGACAACAGAAATAGCAACCCTTCTTCCTTCTTCCTTTCTCCTCCTTCTCTCTTCTCTTCCTCTTCCTTGGATCTTTCTCAAAATGGCAGAAATGGAGCTCTCTTTTTGGTTTTATTTCTTTTCTTTATATATATTTTCCATTTAGGGCAAACATTAGGGTTTACCTAGGCCTAAAAGTCTCAAATATCCCAAAAAAAGTCACGTTTTAGAAGCTGGTCCGCGTCCGTTGTCATGCAGGTCATGATCGTGGCACTTAATTTTGCTCTCATTCATGATCGTGGTAGACCCACCAAGCTTTTGTCATGATTATGGCCCTGGGCCTTGCTCTGAACTTCCTCTAATTCTCCTCCGTTCTTCAATATCTATTGTCAAACACTAATAAATACATCAAGGCACCTTAAATACACAAATTTTAAGCTCACTAGCATGCTCTAAACTATAAAACACTCAAAACATAAATATCTAACTAAATAACACAATCCTATCCTAAACATGCACTAATCATTCAATTTAACAACTAATCACATACTAAACTACCCAATAAAATATTATACTAGCTACAACTATTAATAAGTACTATCCTAACAATAGAAGATTACAAGCCTTGTCTAATTCCATCAATAAACATTATTCTTTAATCAATCATTGGTGCATTCTTAGTTGTTCGCACACTTTCTAAAGACATGTAGGGGTGTTATATAACATGAGGTAAACATGAATTTTTGTTGGTTACCATGTTGCCTATATATACTATACAACTCAATTAATCCTTATTCTATGTAAGATAATCAAGATTTAATAGTGAAAAACCATCCAATAAACTTAAAACTATAACTTTATAGTTGCTTTTAATTAAAAAACATTTTAAAAATCAAAATGAAGTAAAAATTTACTAAAAATTGTTACTAAAGATCTATAAAAATATCAAATTTAAGGGAAAAGAACCTAAATCGTTGTGTTACCTCCCAATTCTTTATTAGTCTTTTAGTTGGACTTCTTACTCAATTCCTAATCATTTGCTCATTAGTTTCCAAATATGCCACTTGCTCCATTAGAATAGGGCTATCCATCCCCTCCTCTTCTTTTTGCACGATACAAGTCTCCAAAAACTCATGTGTAATCATTATCTACATAATATGAGAAATTTTAATGTCAATCACATCTATAAATAAATAAATATCATCTTTATCAAGGAGACGTCTTATGGATTCAGATATCTTAAAAAATAATTCCTCATCATCTACCCATAGGATTAATTTCCTATTATACATATCTGTAATAACTTTAATAGTAGCTAGTAAAGGTCTTTTAAGATCAAGGGGATATCTTTATCATCCTTCATATCCATTATCACAATATTAACAATAAAGATAAATGTGGCAAACCTAACCAAAAGATCCTTTATAGTGCCCCTAGGATACTATATTTAACATATCTGTCAATCGAATGATCATCCTCGTTGGCTTAGATTAACCCAATTCTAATTTTTTACATATTTCATATGGAATCAATTTATCATTAGCCCCAAAGTCCACTAACACCTTTCTAATTGATAAACTACCAATATTATAATGAATAGTAAAATTCCTTGTATCTTTCATTTTTTGGGGTAGCTTATTTTCTAAGATGGTAGAGCACCCCTAGCTTAATGTGACCATTGGTAACTCCTCATTTTTTTTCTTTTCAGGTAGGAGATCCTTTATAAAATTAGGATGCTTTGGAATTTGCATAAGAGATTCAATAAAAAGAATGTTAATATGTAATTATTTAAAAAGAATTTTAAATGCTTTGGAATTTGTCAAATTTCTTCATTATCTTATCACCCTTCTCTTTCTCCTTCTCCTCATTCGTCTTTTCTTACATAATAACCTTTTCCTTCTTCTCTCTCTTTCTCTTTAATTTTAGCTCCCTTCCGCTCCTCAAAGTCACATCTTTCACTTAGTCCAAAGTGTTTATGTTTCTAGGTAACGTACCTTACAAGCTTAGTAATATGTCCAATATTATTTTCCAAGTTGCGGATGGAGACTTTTTTATTTTCAAGAGATATTTTTTTTGAAAATTAAAAGGAAATTTCATTAATTATAGTGAAAACTATATACAATAAGAGAGTGAGTTCTTCCCTAGAAAGTCAAAAGTGTTACAATGTCCTATAGTTAAATTTACACAGTATGGAAACAAAGCTACTGAGTTATAAGTTCCAGTTCAAATGCATATTATTTGTCAGGTTTTAGGTTGCATCTTTAGATATTACAAGGCCTCAGATCTCGTTGATAGTGTTAGCTGCTAACTGGTATTGGGTAGTTTGCTCTCGCTGGTATAACCTTCAATGCCAGATATTGTATATGGATAGGGTGAAAGCAGTATTGATTAGCTTGGAATCTTCCTTGCAGTGATTTGCAACCCTGATGACCTGATGTAACATGTAACATGTGAAGCCAATCATACGAACTACAAAAAAACCCCAACTTGTGAAGCATTTGGCTCCATACTAATTTGGTGTATAAGTAATTGAAGAATAGGTGATTCCTATCTTCTGTTCTCAGTTGGCATAAGATACATATTGGATCATAAGTACATATCATCTATCTTTGGTGCTGAATCTATTTTTGATTACTAGTCAAGTGATCATGGAGGCTCTTGGGTTGAGGTTTTTGTTTCAAAGGAGCTTTAACTAAAGGATTAGTCGATGTTTCGATTGGTGACTTTTATAGCATGAGTTATTTCAAGAGATATTTTAGTACTTACAATATGAAGCTTAGATATAGTAATGAATTTTTTCACAAGCTCCTCAAGAGTTGACTTTCTTTATTATTGCTATTAGTTTTGAAATATAGGTAGAGGTCTTTGTCTTTTTTATTCTAGTTATTCCATAAAAATTTAGAATGGTTTATCCACCTCAAATTATAAGTATTACTATAAGGTATTTTGAGGCCAATTCCCCATAAAACTAACATTTTTGGTTGGCTATCCTATATTAATAGGTGACTGGTATGCATGATTAAGGTGTCCATAATCATCACTTATCTTAGTTGAGTTGCTGAAGTCATGTTATAAATATTCTTGCTTAATGCTTATAACTTTTCCTTTAATTTTGTTACCACATCAACATTATAGATAACACTGAATTTTGGATTTAGCCTCAAGTTTCCCCAATGGTAACTATTTATAGTTATATTCTTAATCATCTTTTACAATTCCTCTAGAGTTTTAAAATTGATAGTCCCACTCAATGATGCATCAATCTAACTTTTTGGATGTGTAAATTAATTTGCTATGAAATTTCTACATTTACAATCCCAAGTTAAGTCTATGTTATGGAAACTTACTCAATGATTCCTTCCATCCCTCCAAGTGTCATACAACATCTTACTCTCTGATTGTTGAAAGAAAACAATGTCATTCATGAGTTTTATTTTTCATGTTAGAGGAAAAAATCTAGCTAAAAACTTTTAGTAAGACCAATTTAAATGGTAATAGATGTAGGAAACAAAGATTTCAACCATGATTTAGATTTTTCCTTCAAAGTAAAATGCCATAACCTCAATTGAATGGCATCATTTGAAGCTCAATTAATTTTAAAAGTATCACAAATATGCAAAAAGTTAGCAATATATGCATTTAGATCCTTATCTGGTAAGCCATCAAACGACACAAGTTATTGAATGATCTTAATTATGTTAAGCTTAATCTCAAAATTGTTGAACTAACTCTTAGCCTAACATTATCCCCCATAGTATGTTATTTTACATGTCCTACCATTATATTTAGTGGCACTTACCATAGAACTTCTATGTTTCTCTCCTTTAAATTTTGAAATAAAGTTTTTTTTTATGATTTATAGATCTAGATCAAGTAGAGGTATAAAATTACTCTTGGCTATAAGTCAAGGTGCCTAAATCTTGAAATTCAACAACAAAGCATAAAATTAAAAAAGGAAATTATAAATGCAAAAAGAAAAGAAGTTTTAATTAGATAAATAAAATAATGTGTTCCTAATTTCCTAATATCTGACAATAACACCAAAACATTAATGTATTATATCAAAATCATACTAAACATCAACTAGGTAAGTGCAATTATCATTATTATAATATGATGTAGTGAATACTAGTATCATTCCCACTAGGACTACAAGTACTAGTAATTAATGTTTTTATATTATCTAATCTTACAAAATGAATGATTGATTTTAAAAAGCAATTAACATAGATAAAATCACTAATCTAAAATAACAAACCAAAGTAAAAGACAAGATTGAGAAAATCAATTAATAAATAAGATCTAGATGAAGAATCCTCATATAACCATATTCTTTCTTAAGAAATATAGTTTATATCATTAAGTTAGTTTATGTATAACTCTCTCTAATCAAAATCCTAAGAATGCATTAACTTATTCAATGAATTTCTTTATTAGATTTGACTCTACCCTAGAAGATTTACGTAGTATTATTTTTAAGATTATATGCAACTTTTATTATTTATATCACAATCTATTCATAAATATGATTTCTCAATCCCTATATATGAAATTTGAAATTGAGTTAAAATGCTAGCAAATTTAAATATAAGAAGTAATTATGAATAATTCAAAAAGATAACTTGAGTCTTTCATTAAATTGAGGAATCAATATAAACAAATAGATATAAGTTTCATCCATCTATATCTATCTCTATTTTGTTCGTAATAAGATAAAGAAAACAAACAACAATCAAGAAAGAATCCAAAATAAAAGAACACATTTTCATGGCTCTTACAATCTTTAAATCTTCAATTAAATCTTGATGTAAATTCTTTTTTTCTCTCTAGCACATCTATGTACAACTTAAAAACTCCCTTTTTTCAAACCAATAAATTAAGGTTGAATATGGTTTAAGCAATGATCATGTGTACTCAAATGCTCTCTCTAACTTGTAAGGCTCTTAACATCTCTAGTACGCTAAATGTTCTTATTATGACTCAATTATGGGTTATTTATAGCCAAAATAACTCAAAGATTAGTTTTGTTTTTACATATAAACTAGTTGTTATAATGACTAGTTTTTGGTTATGTTCATTACTTAGATGTTTAGTTGATTAGAACCCTAATAGGTCATAAAATTACCTCTTTTAGAATTTTTGAAACATATCACCAACTAGCTAGTTGACTATTGGTAGTCCATTATCTAGTTAATGGTTTAGTTAATTAAACACTACACATATTATAACTTAATGTCACTGTGTCAATCTAGCTGTTCAAGACACTTAGACTAACAAAACTTGTATATGATAGATGGATCATTGATTATAATTTTACCTTATATTTGATGTTTTTCTGATTGATTTTTTATAATTTTATTGTATAATTGGTATTTAATGTGCTTCAAGTTTGTTTATAGAGTATAACTGCCTTCACGAAATTAAAAGAGAAGAATTTAGATAAAAATGCAGCATAAAATAGAGAATCAATAATTTGGAAGGAGTGCACGGTCGTGTACTTTCACATGATTGTGCATTTTTGCGATACTCGACAAATTCTAATTATGCACGGTTTGATGCACAGTCGTGTAAGAGACCACACATCTCTCTAGAACCTTAAATTTCACGATAAAAAGATGTTTTTGAGAGGAGAAGAAAGGAGGAGACATTGGGAGGGAATTTCCAGAAGTGGGACTCATTCTTTAGGTGCGATTTTGGTCCAAAGAAGTGAAAAACATGAAGATTTCATCGAAAGATCTATCGGAATACAAGGTCAAGCTTCTATATCGGTAGAACATTTGATAGAAGACAATCAAGGAGATTTAGAATTATGATTCCATTGTTTTTGATTTATTTTTCTTTCATTGTATGTTTGATTTCGTGTTCGATAATTTGTAACTAAATGTCCAGTTAGTATTTAGGTTAGATGAATCTTATGTTAATACTTTTATAAGATTTGATTCTTTTTTTAATGCAATTAGTTGTTTGATATATTGTGATCAGATTACGCGTTTTATTTGTGTTCTAATAACCTGAGAATATTATATCATAATTTGATTTCATACGTAGAGATTGAGAAATTCTAGTGTGAATAGATCTACTATAATTGGAAGGAGTTGATTGCAACCCTAGTGATAGGATGACATAAATCTTCCAGATTAGGGTCAAACCTAATAGAGGAACTCACAAATCGATAATGCAATCTTATAAGATTTAACCTAAGTAATTCAGTTAGAGAGCTTAGGATTAGTTGTTAGTAAAATCAAGGTCAACTACTAACATACCATAGGAGTCTCCACTGTCCAATATATCAACAAAATAATTGCATGATAAAAGATCAATCTATTAATGAAAGGGATTCAAACCTAGATACTAATTTCTGATAATGATAGTTTTATAAGTGAATTTCACTATCTTTGCATTCATTATCGTTTCCTATTTCTTTATTTCTTTATTTTCATTTTATTTTATAAAAAATCTAAATCAATATGTAGGCTAGATAATAGGGTAAGGGTAATTACTATTATTCATAATCTTCGTGGGATTGACCTGTACTTACTAGTATTAGCTACAGCTATGCCATGCACTTATGGTTTATTACAATATTGACTATCATTAAATAGGTCAATCAAGTTTTTTGGCACCGCTGTTAGGGACTTTGATATTAGGAAAGCCTGAATGCTATTACTCTAGTCATTTTCATATTATTTTGTTTTATCTTTATCTTTATTTCTTTTCTTTTAATTTTCTTTTTGTATTTATTTTATTTTATTTTATCTTATCTTATTGTATTTGTGGCTTATTTATTTAATTATCTCTTAAATTTATCTACTTGATCTTGAGTTTGTCATTGTAGGAATTACAATTTATTGTCATAGCGATGACTTAGAATGGAAGGATGGAATGGACAGTACTTTTCAAGGAGCTAGAAAATGTCTTTGCAAACTGTGACATCACTATATGGGAAAGTGATATGTGCTTAATTAATTATGAATTGATTCCATAACACTTAATGATTATTGCTATGAAAATGCTTAAGATACTCAGTTTAGTACATGTATAACTTTAGGTACAATTCGGAAGTGAAAGAGTTAAAGTGAGTCGAAAGCACCATATTTGGGTCGTTTTCTAAAGATTCACACTCGTTTGTCTTCATGGAGCAAGAGGAAGGAGATTAAAAGCAAGAGAAGATAGGAAAATAAATTAGACCTACTACTATAGCAGTGGTGAGTCTAGGTCGTTCCTATAAAGAGTGTTCAGTTAACTTTTGAAATGAAATTAATCGGTGTTTAGGTTTTGGGGGGATTTGGTTTGGTTTAAAATAAGAAAATAAAACAAAACTAACTAACAAAAGCAAATTAAAGAAAACATTAAAAAATGATGAAAGTGATGAATTCTTTAGGAGTCTAGTTTTTTGGTTCAATCTTGACCTATACCATAATTAAACATATTTCATTGAATTGTTGCTCTTTTACCTCTCATTGAAATATTAATCTTCGGTTAATGATAAGCTCTATTAACTTGAGCTTTCCCTTAGGTCGTGTTTAATTAAGATACGATTATTAATTAAAACTAACAACTAAATAACCTAGGACATAATCTCAAGATTTAATTGGGTAGTTGTATTACGAATTAGGAAAAATGATTAATCTAAGTAACAACCACAAATGCTCAAGTCATTCAACCTAGGTTATGTTATCCCTAATAATTATGAACCGTTAGTCGCTACAAATTAATCTCAAATATAACAATTACGGATTATATTGAAATTCTAGCTATAGGTTCATACATAAACAATCGAACTATACAATAACACGATCATTCATACACAAAACCCAAATCCATATGCAAAGGATAACACAATCAATCTATAAGACAAGAAAGAAATAACAAATACAAGGAAGGAATGCTTAACCGGGTCGTCGGTGTTGATGTCATCTCTAAACTGGCATTAGGAAGTTAGCCTTCCACTCAAAGCATCGACCATCAATGCCTTTGTCAACGTTGAAAGATGAAGAGGAAATGAAGAGAAACGAAGAGAAAATGCTACAACTAGGTTTTGTCCTGAATGCCCCTTTGTGCTGTCAAAACATTACTCTTTATAGTTAAAAACATGGTTAAATTAGATAGTTGTTCCTTCTAACCCCTGTAAGAATGGGCTTACGAGTGTGACATGCTTGTCACACCTGTGAGTGTGTGTGTCACAGGTGTGACTAGTGTGTCACTCCCATGATACACATGTCACGGTTGTGATAAGCCTTCTCATAGCTATGAGAGGTGTTGCATGGGTGTGAGAAGAGTTCTCATGCCATGCATGCTATAATGTGGCTGTGAGACACTCCCTTTGTTCTTCACTTCACATTCTATATTGTCTCTTCTTCTTTTAATCCTCTTGTTTTTCTTGCTCCATGAATCAATAGAGTATGGACATTAAGAAGATGGCTTCAATGAATATGATTTTTGGTCACTTTAGCTCCTTCACTTCTAAAATGTACCTAAAATCAAATATAAGCTAAAGTAAGTATCTTAAGCATTTCTATGGCATTAATCACTAAGTGTACTAAATCAAATGAATCAACATTTAAACACATATGACTAATTTATATGGTTCTAATTATTTTTTCTTAGCTCTTATTTCACTAATATGGTTATCTTGTTTTCTGAATTCTCATATGTTTTTCTACTCCTACTATGATTTATGTGCTTTTCTTTTGGTTAGTGTTTATTCCTTATCTTGGCTTTTGCTCTTGATTTAGCTGCTTTTAGTTTCAAGTAGTTAATTTTTTTCCCTATGTTCCCCTCTCCTTTTTAACCTAACTATCATATACATAGAACTCTTCCCATATATAGTGAGTTCCTTTTTTAAGAATGTTTTTTAACATTCAAATTACTTAATTTTCTTTACTACCTATTTTAGAATGACTTCCCATGTTAATCCTAATCAAGGTACTTTGAATAATTATTTAACATTCCTTTATTTTCTTCTAGTTCAAACTCCTCCTCTCCACCAATTAAGACCTCCACTCCTTCTCTTAATGGAACCACTTTAATTAACAACCTAAATTATACTTCTAAATCTCTCTTTCTCCTAACACATTTTCACCTGAGTTACTCAATTCCACCACTAGAGCCCAACAATCTTTTTCTTTCCCTATATTTGATTTTGTGCCTCAGTATACACTAAGCATACTTTGTGTCAAGTAGTTGGGAGTCCTTACCTTTTAAAAATCTTTATTATATCCAACCTATAATCTTTGAAAGTAATTTCATAATATTTCCTTCATTTGAGTTTTCAAAAGATGGTGCTTCTAAGTGGGCAACCTCTATGGTTAGTTTTTTAATGGATAAGAGATGAACTTATCTGATCATAAATGTTTTGTCTTAACATCAATGGAAAAAAAGATAGGTTCATCAAAAATTCTTATTAATGATGAGAACTTCTTTGTTTTTAAATTTTGATTCAAAAGCTTGCATTTAAAGAATACTTGAGGATGGAATGTGGTGTATCAATAACAAACTAAATTTTCTTTAAAAATGGAGACATGGTATCCAAATAGAGAAATTAAGGATGAAACATGTAATCTACATCAATATCCATAATATCCCATCGGAATATTAGTTAAAATTAAGACTAAGATATTTGGCAAAATTCATATGAAAGCCAATATACATGGATGAAACATAGCAACCAAAAAGAGAATTGGATATGCAAGAGTGTGTGTGTAGATATAAATGAATTAAGATCTACTTAATACAATTATTATTATGAGATTCAATAATGATGTTATAATGTCAGAACATTTTATGGTTATTGCTTCCATCATTGGGCTATTAAGGAAAGAAATGGAATATAATGGGAAAGTGTTTTAAATAAATAGGCTATTATAAGTTGATGGGATTAAAGGCACCTAATGTAAATAAAATTTTGGTCAATTGTTATTCCAACAACATCTACAAGGACAAATCGTAACTATCTCATAAGATTGTAGGTATTGAAACCATTAATAATCAAATGGCTAAAGGAGCTACAAAAAATTAACAAATATGCAGGTTCACATAATGCCATAAGATTATGTTAACCTTGTAGAAGCTATTCATATGATAAATATTAGTGAAACAATTCATGATAGAAAGGATTCAACAAAGATAAATAACAACAATCTATAGATTAATATTTTAACCTCTAATTCTTGTGGAGATCTAGAAGAAGTAAAAACACCAAAGTTGAGGAATAAAGACAAAATTGACCAAGTATACTAAGTAAACAAATTCATACTTACATATAGGAGAAGATCTAGTAGAAAAGCGAGAGTAAAAGGAAAAAAAAACTCTCACACCACTCCTTGATGTCAATCATAACATAGAATGTTAGAGGAGCTACATAGTCCTAAAAATAATAGGTGTTATATGATTACCTTTTACAAATAAAGCCTACGTTAGAAGGTCTTTTAAAGACTAATTTGAAAGCTAAACAATGAAAGAAATTGTGATTTTTAGGTTAGCATTGATCTATTGTCACCAACCATCAATGCCATTTCAATAAAAGGATAGTTGTTGCTTTTAAAATAAAATTGAAGTTGTTCATTCAAGAGCCTCCGATCAATTAATCCAGGATCTTACATAACCCTAATTTGGTATAAATATTGGTTTTTAAAAAACTTCACTTTTGAATGATCTAAAAGTTATTCATACCAATATAAATGCTCCTTAGATGATCCTTGGAAAAGTTAATAAAACAATACTCTCATCTATAGTATAAGCAAACATCAAATTGAGAAGTTTCAATATCCATTTAAAATCATTTGCAGGTTAGAATAAAGTCACAAAACTGAAATTTGAAAGAAACCTTTTTTAAATGGAATAGTAGACAAAGTGAAAGTCATACCCATAACACACAACTTACCAACGTGAATGGTTATGCACGAATGTGACAACTCAAGATGGTGAGTTGTGTGTCACGGGTGTGAGTGGGGTGACACACCTTTGCATGGGGGTGACTAATGTGTCACCCTATGACACAAGTGGTGACTATTGTGTCACCCCCATGACATAGGTGGTGACTAATGTCCAGCACTATATTTTCATATATACTCTTCATCTTCAGGCATTTTCTTGTCTCCTTTTGCTTTAATTCTTCTTTTTCTTGTTCTATGAAGACAAGTGAGTGTGAATCTTTAGAAAATGGCTCAAATTTAAAGCTTTTAATCCACTTTAGCTCCTTTGCTTCCAAATTGTACCTAAACCTAAATATGAAATAAAATGAGTATCTTAAGCATTTTTATATCATTAATCACTAAGTGTTATGGATTAAATGTATAATCAATTAAGCACATATCAAAGAGATGGTTTATTAGGATATAACTAGATAGGAAACTAGTTAGTTACTTGTGAAAAAAAACTAGATAGGAAACTGGTTAGTTACTTGTGGATGTCAAAATTCCCTTCTAGTGAAGCCATTTATGGTGGAAATCTTACCTCATACCATTCTCCTATTGAAATTCATTGTTTAAAAGAGCAGATTCATTAAAAAAAAAATCCCTATTTAGGTTTAATGATATTTAACCAAACTAGAGGGTCATGAGGTATTTATCAAATGAATGGCTACCAATGTCCAAGGTTTTGAAATATACAAATGTTTGAGGAAACTATAAATGTTGAAGGAGGAACCTACAAGGCTAAACCCAAAGCACTATATCAAAACATAATTGGCAATTAAGGAAGCTAAAAGCTTTTATAACCAAAAATAGGCTAAGCTTTACCAATCTCTATAGGATCGGTAAAACATGTGTAAGAGATGTTAGCCTTGATGAATTACATACAAGCTTTAGAAGTTTAAAACTTGCTTCTAAAGAAAAAAAAAACTTCAATGGCTTTAAGAGGTAGATAGAATTCTATTTACTTCCAAAAAGAATTCTTTTAAGAAGAGAAACTAATAAAATTATATCATTGATAAGGGAGGATGGTTAAGTGGTTAGGAAGCTGTAAAAGATGAAACAAGTGACGCATGATTCCTTTTAAAACACGATCGGGTTATTGATGTGTATAAATTTTAATTAATTAACCTAGATAATCCACAAGCACACGGGTTGTTCATGTAGTACTTAAGGTGTTGATCCCACGAGGAGGGATAATCTAATCCTAAAATTTAAGGCCAGAATAATTCACAAAATTCAAAATGTAACGAAACTAAAATGATAATTCAATTTAATCAAGCAAATCAATTTAAGAATCAGTTACAAAAATATTAATAATTTAGTAGTTGCAACACACACTCAAGAATCAACCTAAAGGAATTACTGGTTGAGAGAAAGGGAATTTTACCTATCTTTAACGCTAACTTAATCGATTATGAATTACTGGATTATTGGTTTTAGACGATCCTAGGGTTAATTAATCTCTCTTGAGTTATAACCATTAACCCTAATTTATAAACCCTGATCGAATTATCAAAGTTGCAATTTCTCAATTAACAACCTATCCAAAACCATAATTAGATCTAAAGTTGTCTAATAAACTATCGGAAACCTATACAAGATCTCTCTTTGCACAATTTACCGATTTGATTTAATTCTTATTTTATTAAATCACCTAACTCTCGTTAGCCCAATTTAATTATTTTCACTCGATTCACCCTCTTAATTTATTATCAAATGATGAACGTCTAGGATTAAATCACAATAAATCCAAATAAAACATAAGGAATCATATTTCATTAAATCAAAGATAAAACCTCGAAGGTTTAGAACATTATCAATATACAACAATCTTATCATTAACTGTTATTCCAATTCTATACAATAATAAAACTGAAAATAGAAGGAAATACGAAATTGAATGGACGACGGGAGGTAGCGATGTTAAGAAACTCCTTATCCAGGAAGTACGTCGAGTCGGCTTCTTCTCCTCTTCTCTATTCCTTCTTGTTTTTCTCTATCTCTCAATAATTCTCTCTAGGGTTTCTCTAAAAGTGGCTAATGGAAAAGCTCCTTCTTTCTGTTCTTGTTGTTCTTTTTATATCCTCTTGTGTTTTGGGTATCCCTAGGATTTTTTCAGGGTCCGAAAGGTCCAAACAATCCCTCAAAACTTGATGTTTTTGAGTGTTTGCACGTCTGCCCTATGCAGGCTACAATCGTGGGCCATATATGAGCCTTTTGTCATGATCATGGCAAGCAGGCCACGATTATGGGCCATGTCTTGAGCTTCTATCACAATCGTGGCATATGGGCTACGATCGTGGGCTAACTCTAGTGTTTCTGTCACAATTGTGGCCTGTTGTGCTATGATTGTGGCCTGTTGTTTCAGCCCAAATGTCTCTGAAACTTCTTTGTTCTTCGATGTTGATCCTGAAATACTAACAAACACATCAAGGTACTTCAAAAACATAATAATTAACCTCAAAGACTTGTACTAACCCATAAAAACACTTAACCACAAATAATTAACAAACTAACAAAATTATAACATCAACACGTACTAAAAGAATGAATTAACAATTAAATACATATTAAACTAAGCCCTAAAATACGATACAATTCACACTTATTAAAAAACTTTTGGCATTTACAGTAATATTTGTTAAATTGTGTGGGTTCTGAGCTCATTCATCGCTAAATAAATTATATACATTAATATATTTCCCAAACCTTTCAACATTTTAAATATTCAGAAAGCAGTTATTGGTATTTGCCCTAATAAGGCCTTACGACCTAATGGATTAAATGCCTATTTCTTTTAGGAATATTAAAGCTAGATCAAAATCTAGTTAACTCCATTCTAGAAAATTTAGCAAGGGTAAAATGTTAAAGGAATTAAACAAAACTAAAAATAGTCTCATTCCAAAGATCCCTAATCCAATTTTATTTTATGATTATAGGCATATCTCATATTACAAATAATGTATTAGATCATCTCTAAAATTTTAACCTTTAAACTAAAATTAGTGTTAAATATAATCATTGATCTGACTCAATGAGCTTTATTTAAGGGAGGCATATTTGAGATGACATCTTGTTGGTTCAAGAATTGTTCAAAAATTACCATATAAGAAACTGGTTCAAAACTTGTGCTATGAAATTGATTTCCATTTGTTTTGAATTTCCCTCAATTAGAACTTTGTCCTACACTCTTTGGAAGCTTTTTTGTTCATCTTAAATTTCTCAGATAAATTAAGATGTGCACCACAATCACCTCTTATAGCGTTTTGATTAATAATGAGCCTACTCAGTTGATCAAGGGAGCAAAAGAATTGAGAGAAGGAGATCCCTTTTTCCCATACTCGTTTACCTTATTTATTAAGGTAACCACAATATAAACTTTAATTTTAAGTTCATGTTTCATAACAAATGCAAAAATTTGAAGAACTACAACTTATTATTTATGGATGACATATTGTTGCTTTACAATGCTAACCCACATTCAATTAAAACATTTATGAAATCTCTCCTTATTTTTAATAGTCTCTAAAGTCTCTCTATTAATAAGGATAAAAGTCATTTATTTGTCTTAGTAGGTGCAAGCCACTTAACAACTTGGTTTTTTAACATCATAGGTCTTCAAATAAAGGACCTTCCTTTCACTTACTTAGGAGTACCAATCACAACTAAGAGATTAACTTTCAAAGATTGCCAACCATTATTTGTCACTATATAAAGAAATATTGGTCATTGGATCCATATAGCCCTTACTAATGTAGGTAAGTTCCAACTTATAATGACAATCCTCAATAATTTGCATGTATATTGGTCCTCACATTTAATACTCCCTAAGAACCTAAACAAGACTAGAGGGAGAATGATTAGGAACTCTCTTCAGTCTAGAGATTCCTTGAAGAGGTCAGTAAAAATAATTAAGTGGTTAGATGTATGTTTACTTAAAAATGAGGGAGGTTTTGGAATTATGCCTATAAGAACTATAAACAAGGTATTAATAGCTAAGAGAATCTAAAGAATCCATTCAAATAAAAAAAACCTTATGGGTGCAATAGTTTCATACCTAATATTTAAAAAGAAGTAGTTTTCAGAAAGCTAAATGTAGAATAGACTCTTCTTTGACTACATTGCAACTCCTAAAGTTAAGGGAATACTTACATAAGGAGATAAAATACAAATTAGGAATGGAACATCACATGGCTATGATATTTTAACTAAAATGATTTATGGCTTCTTTATATGTTCTTTCATTTGAATAATATGAGAAATATGCCACTAGATCATGTAAATGTTAAGAAAATAATTAAAGATAACGAATGATTATACAATATCAAGTGTTTCTTTGGTATACTTGACAGAGTTCCTAATTATAACTCTAATTCAGACTTGAAGGATTCTATCTAATAGACAAGATGTATTAGTTGATCTTTGGAATCTTTACACCTAAAGTCTCATAATATAGGTTAGTTTAGTTCAAAAATAACCTTCCAAAGGTCTCATTTATTCCATGGCTAGCCATCAAGCATAAACTGAATACAATGGACATAATTAAAATCTCAAATGACTTTAACCTCACTTGTAACTTATGTAATCAAGTGCCTATATCCACTAAGAACTTGATCTCCCAATGCTAATAAGCAACAACCATATGGAGATAAGCCAATAAATGTGCATCCTATATTATTAATGAATAAAATGGATTAACATCATAAACTGGGATAAATAACCCCATCAATTACACAAATTCGATAATACAATATTTAAAATAGATTTTGGGTGTATGGTAATACAAAGTGGAAGGAAAAGACTTTAAGAACTTTTTAAGGCGTAGTAAAAATTATTTAAAACTTGATAGGCACTTTATATTAGATAAGGGAAATAATCTTGACAAGCAATCTACACATTACTTATAGTAATGCAACGACCATACATTTAAACATCATCACATAACTATGACGTAAAGAAAAAGATAGCTACTTCTAATAGGGATGGTATCATTTATGTAAATTCATTTTTAGAAAATTAACTTAGATTTCCAAAAGAATAAGGTACCTACGTTAAAGTGTTTAAGTACAAAAGTTACAAGACAAACTCATAAGAGCTTACTAATAATAAAAGATTTTACAATTGTTAGAGGAATTTAACATTTCAAAACATCATTATAACGTAGTTGTTTTAAGCTTACTTTGCAAGTATTTCACCCCAGGACTTGATATTTATCCTTCCATTCTTATGATAGTGGCAATGTCTTCATAAATACTATAAGTTTTAACCTTAGATGATCAAATAATAGTTTAACTTGACTTTCATCAAGTTAACATGTAGAGGATATTACACATATCTCTACATCTATATAAGGAATTATAGTCATATCCTCATCTTCTCAACTTTATAATGAAAGCAAATTTATACGAATTTCTAGGTTAGGCCCTAAGTGTTCACTTATTCCAACATCAACATTGTTAAATATAGTCACCTCTTTGATTCAATGAATGGTCCTGCCCAATACTACATATTTTTCCTAACTCACCCCTTTATCAATTCTATTGTTTCTTTCTCTCCATAATATATAAATATAACATATAAAAGCAATCCTAAAAATGTTAATTCATACCATGGATTTAGTTGAATTAATACATGTTGGCTTTTATCCCATATCAAAAGTGGGTAGAATTAGAAGCCTTAATTGAGGCAATATAAGGAGACCTTCCCTTAAGGTTCTCCATACCCCAAATCTCTTTCCCATATCCTTGTGTATTAATTCTTGGTATAGATTATGAGATCTTCCTCTTGTAATCTCTATTTTTTATAGTGAAAAGTTTTTTATTCTTGGCTGTGCTTTTTCCTTATATTTGTTAAGTGTTTTTCCACATTAAATTTTGTGTCTCTTTTTATCTCAATTTCTTTTATTGGTATGTTTGCTCTATTCGAGTGGAGTCCATTTTTTACTAGTGATATCATATCCCAAGGTTTGCTTAAGTATGCTCTGTGGTTGCAGCATCATTTGATCTTCCACATCAAAAAATGAGTTTTTCCTTAGTGATCTTGTTGTCATTTTGGGCATTTTCACCGGTATATGAGGTGATTGAGTGCATGTTTAGGAAAATCTCTGTCAAAGGAGACTGGGTTTGAGTGGGATCATTTTTAACCCCACCAACCTTTCTTGGTGTACTACAATCTTATTATATACTAAGTGGAGGTAACCTGAGGCGGTTTACCTTTTTATGTGAGAGGGTGGGAGTCAATTCTTGTGTTACAAGAGCCTAATTGTGATATAAATAATGTCGACAAAATTCAATATTACAAAGTTTGAAAGGAAAAAGTTCTCGTTATGGAAACTGAAGATGAAGGTAGTATTAGTAAAAGATAATTGCTTGGAGGCCATTAGTACTAGGCCGACGGGTTTCACAAATGACGACAAATGGAAACAAATAGATGCCTTGGCCACATCAGATTTGCATCTTGTTCTATTAGATGATATTTTTCAAGGTGTAGAGGAAAAGAAAACAGCCAGGGATATATGGGATCATCTCACAAAGTTATATGAAGCTAAGTCTCTTCATAATAAAATCTTTCTGAAGAGGAGACTTTACACACTCCGAATGCCTGAATCTAGTTCGGTAATGGAGTATATTAATACTCAAACCTCTCTACGCTCTCAACTTTCAAAGTTGGGACATAATGTAAATCTAACTGAATGTGTGGAGATTTTACTTCAAAGACTTCTAGATTCATATGAACAACTCATCATCAATTAACCAATAATATCCTCTTGGATACTTTGGTATTTGATGATGTCACTATTTCGATTCTTGAAAAAGAAAGCCAACACATCAACAAGGAAGAAAGGCTGGCAATTTTGCATCAAGTAGAAGCCTTATCGATGATGAGAGGAAAACCAATAGAGCATGATTCCATTGGGAATCACAAACAAGGAAGGTCGAAATCCAGAAGTAAGAAAAATCTCAAGTGTTACAACTGAGGCAAGCGAGGACAATTTAAAAGTGATTGTCGATTCAGGAAGGGTGAAGAGAAGACCTCTGAAGCATCAACTTCTCAGGTATATGTTGCCAATGGATAAATCTTATATAGTGAAGTAGCAACATTGTTCAAGGACAAATTAAAGCTCACTGATGCCTGGATAATGGATTCAGGGGCAACATGGAATATAACTCCTTGTAGAGATTGGATTCACATTTATAAACTTATCTCTACAGGATTTGTGTACATAGGAAATGATCATGCCTTAGAGATTGTTGGGATTGGAACCATCAAGTTGAAGATATATGATGGTACAATTCACATTATATAAAATGTGTGACACGTGAAGGACTTGAAGAAGAATCTAGTGTCTTTAAGGTAATTGGATGAAATTGGATGCAAGACCTGCATTCAAAATAAAGCTATGAAGGTGATAAAAGGAGCGTTTGTAGTAATGAAGGCGGAAAGGATACTTGCAAACTTATATAAGCTAATGGAAGAGACATATTTGGAAGCAAATGCATCGGTTGCATCGGTTAGTTCCGTAGAGAATGCAACAAAGTTGGGGCACTGTAAACTTGTCCATATGTTAGAACAAGAATTTAAGATTCTTACTAAGTAGAAACTACTCTTTGGTCTCACGAAGGCATCATTGCCATTTTGTGAGCATTGTGTTACAAATAAGCAACATAAATTGAAATTTATTTCATCTAATTCTATAAGTAAAGATATTCCAGAATTGATTCATTCTGATGTATAGTAAGCACCGGTTATGTCTATGTGTGGAGCAAGGTACTTTGTAACCTTTATTGATGAATACTCCAGAAGATATTGAGTGTATCCTATCAAGAGAAAGATAGATATATTTCTAACCTTCGCAAAATTTCAAGCATAGATTGAGGTAGAGACAAGGAAGAAAATCAAGTGCCTCAAGACTGACAATGGTGGAGAATATACTGGTGATGAGTCTATTGACTTTTGTAATCAAGAAGGCATCAAATGTTAATACATGGTGCCTCACACTTCGCAACAAAATGGAGCGGTAGAGTGAATGAATAGAACTCTACTTGAAAAAACTAGAACCATGTTGAGAACTGCGAGTATGACAAAGTCTCTCTAGACAGAAGCAGTGAAGAACACCTATTATATGATTAATTGATCACCAATAGGATCGATTGATCTGAAGACACCGATGGAGATGTTGACCGTTAAACCATCAAACTATTCTCATTTACACATATTTGGAAGTCCTATGTTCGTGATGTATAATACCTAAGAGATCACAAAACTTGATCCAAAATCCAAAAAATGTAGATTTATGGGGTATGCTGATGGACTCAAGGGGTATTCACTATAGGATCCCACTGCCCACAAGCTTATCATTAACAGAGATGTCATATTTTTAGAAAATAAATTGAAAAAGAAAGATCAAAGTAGCACATCTGAACAAAATTTTGAGGTTGTAACGATTCAGGGAAAAAGGAAAACTAAACAAAAGGATTCTATTGACGCTATATCAAATCATAAGGAGCAAAAATCAGCTGAATATAAAAATACAGAAGTTCGACGGTCAACTAGTGAAATGAAAACTCTAACCTGACAGTCTGATTATATTATTGAGGGCATTGTTGAATATTGTCGCTTAACAGAAGATAAAGAACCGTCAACATTTTAAGAAGCAACTGATAGCTCAGATGCATCACTTTAGATGGTAGCAATGTAGGAAGAAATAGACGCTCTTCATAAAAATAAGACATGGAAGCTCATGTCACTACCACAAAGGAGAAAGCCCCCATTGGCAACAAATGGGTGTACAAGATCCAACGTAACAGTGATGATCAGGTCCAGCAGTATCGCGCAAGGTTGGTGGTAAAAGGATATGCTCGGAAACAAATGTATTAACTTTACTTAAAATTTTTCACTTGTGGTTCATCTTAATACAATTCATATTGTGTTTAGCTATGTATGCTACATTTTATCTATATTTAGAGTAATTAGATGTAAAGACTACGTTTTTTCATGGAGATCTTAAAGAAGAAATTTACATGCATTAACCAAAAGGTTTTGAAGAATAAGGGAAAGCGAACTTGGTTTGTAGGTTGAATAAATCTTTACACGGTTTAAAACAGGTGTCAAGATGTTGGTACAAAAGATTTGATTCCTTCACAATGAGCCATATATTCTACCGATTTAGTAGAGACCCTTCTACATATTTCAAGAGGTTTGGTAATAGTGATTTTATTGCATTATCGTTATATGGTAACGACATGTTGGTTATAAGCCCCATTAAAGATCGTATTCAATATTTGAGGGCTCAGTTAGTTAAGGAGTTTGAAATTAAGAATTTTGGACCAGTAAACAAGATTATAGGGATATAAATTTATTGATAAATAAATAATAGAAAGATTTTGTTTTCTCAAAAGAATTACTTGAAGAAAATCTTATGACACTTCAATATGTAAGATTGTAAGTCAATCTCTACCCTTCATCCTATTAATTTCAAGTTATCCTTAAGTAAAAGCCCTAACAGTGAAGCAGAGAGGAAAGAGATGTCTTAAGTATCGTATGCGTTAGCTGTGAGAAGTTTAATGTTCGTTATGATTTGCACAAGACTACACATTGCACATGTAGTAGGAGTGGTTAGTTATTACATGACGAATCCTAGTCGAGAACACTGGTGGGCTGTAAAAAGGATCCTAAGATATATTAAAGAGACCTCAAATGTTGTTCTATGTTATAAAAGATCTAAATTGATTATTAAAGTATATGTTGCTTTTGATTTTGCAGGTAATCTTGATAAAGGAAAATCCATTACGGGCTATGTGTTTACAATTGCAAGAGGAGTTGTGAGTTGGGTGTCTAAACTACAGATATTTGTAGCACTATCTACAACAGAAGCTGATTATACGGCGGTTACACAAGCTTGTAGGGAATCAATCTAGATAAAAAGATTTTTGCAAGAGCTTGGGCATAAACAAGAGAAATTCCTTTATATTGTAATAGTCAAAGTACCTTGTATATTGTAAAGAATCCAACTTTTCATTCTAGAACTAAACACTTAGAAGTTCGATATCAAATTTTCCGTGAAGTGGTGGAAGTGTGGATATGCAAAAAATTCATATAAAAGAGAATATAGCAGATGCATTAACAAAGTCAATCAACACTAATAAATTCATATGATGTATATCCTTGTATGGTTTGGTAGAGATAAACACAAAGAAATGACAAGATAGAAAAAATAGTATGGAGATTAATTAGTTCTCAATCAAATCTCTAAGTAGGAGATTGTTGGCTTTTATTCCACATCAAAAGTGGGTAGAATTATAAGCCTCAATTGAGGCTAGATAAGGAGATTTTTCCTTAAGGTTCTTCATACCCCAAATCTCTTTCCCATATCCTTATGTATTAATTCTTGGTGTGGATTGTGAGATTTTATTCTTGTGATCTTTGTTTTTTAAAGTGGAAAGTTTTCTATTTTTGCCTGTGGTTTTTCCCTATATTTGTTAAGGGGCTTTTTTATATTAAATTTTGTATGTCCCTTTTTATTTGAAATTTTTTTTATTGGTGTTTGCTCTATCTGGGTGGAGTCTGTGTACTGGCAATACATTGTTGAAAATAAAAGACCTCTTAATCTTATAAATATGGAAAAAATATCCAAATTGAAATAGGATAAAATAAAAATTAGAAAAGGATTTAATGTTATGTTTGGTTAGACGTAAAATTTTTAATGGAATGAAATATAATGGAATGATTTATAATAGAATGAAATGTAAATAAATGTAATATTAGAAAATTGTTATTTTGGAAGGATAAAATGATTCATAATATAATATAATAAAATATTGTTTGAAAGAAGGGTTCATAATATAATACAGTAAAATATTATTTATTATTTTACATTCTATCTTAAACCTGTTAAATTAGAAATAACTTATTTTTATTGTTTACAACGAAATGAGATATAACATAAAATACTTCTCTTTCGTTATATTTCGTTACATTCTATTATACATTTTCCTCTTATTATATTTTATTCAATTAATAAGTATTCAACCAAACATGACGTTAATAGAAAAAACACAAAACAAATTTGCATTTGCGTTGTTGATTCGATTTGGAAACAAGGAAACTATAGATTTACCCAGTTTTCACTACTCCTCCTAATATGACAAAAACAGAGTAATACGAAATCAACGAATGTAAAAGGAATCAAGTGGCCAAGAGACGATTTGTATTGA
>JANQBM010175170.1:0-23791 GCA_025594535.1 Erythroxylum domingense | reverse complement strand
TATCATCTTAATTAATGCTAACTAAATTACTTAATTAGTCTAATCATGCTTTATTAAATAAATAAATAAATAAATAAATAATATTTAAAAAAAATTTTGGGGCTAATAATTCATCATGTCTACTTTGCCTTATATGCATACAAGATCATCTCAAATACAAGGTAGAAATTGGATGGTTTTTAGCAATAACAAAACAACAAGATGAAAGGCAACAACATATAGCTTTCTTGATGTAGAAGCTTGTCGAGATTTTGGAATGGTGATGAACAAAACAAAAGCAAAATTTCAGAGTTATGGCAGGGTGGATAATTCGGTTGTGAAAGGGATGAGAGGAGAAGAATGAGCATAGCAGAACAACTTCTAGATTAGCTTAACTCATTAGGTGCTAGGTGTCACCATTTCATAATGACATTTGTCCCTATGTATGCATTTCATTTGTCCTCTCCATAAGTTGCCAAATTTCACAATTATGCTAATCCATTTGTCACTCAACCTCTAAGCCATTTGTCCCTCAATTATTTATGCCAAATGTCACTCAATTCTACTGCCATTTGTAACCTATTTCATAGTCTTAGTCTTCCTAAATTTTCATATGTCAATTTGACATTTTTCCTAAGCTAAATGCACATTTTAATTCATCAATTTTCCAATTGTAACCAAATTTACTAATTATAATACACCAAACCAAAATTTAAGACATAAGCAATACACAATTCACATCATGATCATTTTAAACCTTTCCTACTCCGGAATATGTCAATTAAGTGCACATACAGTCTTTGTAATGTTTTATAAATCATGATTCATGTATGTATGTGAATATTATGCATATGAATGAAATGCACTTCATAAATTCTCAAATGATATGACTCAATAGTTTAAGATTCTAACCCTCAATAAGTTTTGGAACTCGAGCTATTACAATTCTCCCCCTTAACAAATTTCGTCCTCAAAATTGTTACCAAATTGATCAAATAAATGGGGGTACTGTTTTCTCATGTTTTCCTCAGTCTCCTATGTAGCTTCTTCTCTCTAATGATTCCTCCAAAGGACTTTAACCATTGGGATTACCCGGTTTCTCAGTTGCTTAGTCTACTAAACAATTATCTTGATCGGTTCCTCTACATAGCTTAAATTAGTTACAATTTCAACTTCTTGTACCGATAATACATATGTTGGATCTGACATATATCTCCTAAGAATACTAACATGGAACACATTGTGAATCTGAGACATCTCTGACGGTAATGCTAACTTGTAAGCCAATGGTCATATTCTCTCAGTAATCTCATAAGAACCAATGTATCTAGGGCTTAACTTTCCCTTTTTACCAAACCTTAGCACTCCTCGCCAAGGTGACACTCTCAAGAACACCTTATCTCCCAGTTGATACTCGATATCCCTTCGGTGTTGATCCACATAACTCTTCTGCCTATCTTAAGCTGCCTTGCTCCTACTACAAATCAATTTTACCTTATCAACGGTATCTTAATTAAACTTTGGGCATTCAATAATCTTTAGGCCCTCTTCATCCCACTATAAAGGCTGTTGACACTTTCTGTTATATAACGCTTCATATGGAGCCATACTAATACTACTGTGATAATGTTTATTATATGTAAATTCAATGAGAGCTACATATTGATCTTATGCTCCTTAAAACTCTGAAACACAAGCCCTGAGCATATCCTCAATAGTCTTAATTTTCCTATCACTCTGTCCACAAAAGCATATCCTTTATGAGGATGAAATCTTATACTAAAATTCAACTTTGTTGTAAACTGCCCTAAAATCTAGAAGTAAATCTAGGATCTCGGTCTGATACAATTGATATTGGAACTCTACGTAATCTCACTATCTCATTAACATACCTCTAAACTAACTGATCCAGTATGTTATTCTCTCGCATAAGTAAGAATTGTGCCGATTTCGTCAATCTGTCAACAATGAACCATATAGCATTATATTGCCTTGGAGTCTTAGGTAAACCCTTAATGAAATCCATTGTGATTCTCTCCTATTTCCACTTCAGAATAGGTAATGACTGTAAGTTTCCAACTAGAGCCTGATGCTCTGCCTTAACTTATTGGCATATCAAATATTTAGCAACATACTCAATCATTTGCTTCTTCATCCCTAGCCACCAAAAATGATGTTTCAGAGTACTGTACATCTTGGTAGTACCAGGATGCATAGCATAGGCTGCCATGTAAGCTTCCTCTAAAATTTCTTTCTTCAAACCATCAACATTAGGTACACATAATCTCTACTTCAACCACAATGTATCATCTCTCAACTCAAACTCAGTACTCGAATATTCTGTTTTAACTTCTTTACAATCTTCACTAATTTTAAGTCTTTGCTTTGAGCTTTCCTAATCCTTTCTTGCAATATCAGTCTAAGATTTAACGTAGCTAACAATGCTTCATTCTACCATAAACTTAGCTCAACATTCAATGCTCTTAGTTGAACTAGGTTTGGTAACTTCAATGTTTGAATTAATGCTACATTGCTCTTAGATTTCCTACTTAATGCATCAGCCACAACATTAACGTTACCTGGATGGTATTCAATTATGCAATCATAATCTTGAAGCAATTCAATTCATCATCATTGTCTCATATTTAGCTCCTTCTAACTTAACAAATATTTCAAACTTCTATGATCTGTAAATATCTTAAATGTTTCACCATAAAAATAATGTCCCTAAATCTTCAAAGCAAACACTACTATAGTAAACTCTAAATTGTGCGTGAGATAGTTAAACTTATAAGACCTTAACTATCTCAATACATATACAATCACTCTACCATACTGCATCATCCCATATCTAGTTCTGAATGCACTTTTTGGTACATCAGCTTTTGCTATTTTTAACTGATAGTATCTTGATCTCAAATCTAGTTTAGTAAACACCTGAGCTCCCTATAACTGATCAAGTAAATCATCTATTCTTGGTAAGGAATATTTATTCCTTATTATCACTTGATTCAGTTGTCTATAATCAATGCATAATCTCAAAGTCTCATCCTTCTTCCTCACAAACAAAACTTGAGCTCCCCAAGGTGACACACTGGGCCTGATAAAGCCCTTATCCGACAACCCCTACAACTGAGTCTTAAGTTCCTTAAGTTCCACAGGTGTCATCCTATACTGAGGAATAGAGATAGGAGTAGTACCTAGAATAAGGTCAATAGTGAACTTCCCTATATGGGGTAATCCTGATATTTGAGTAGGAAACACATTTAGGAAATTCCTAACAACAGGAATATCTTGTACTGTCTGCTCAGTTCGGGTATCAATCACATAGGCTAGATATACCTCACATTTGCTTCGAATCAGCCTAAAAGCACTCATTGATGAAATCAATCTGGCTAGCACTAATTAACTAACACCCTAGAATATTACTCTTAGTTGATTAGGAGATTCAAGAATGATTTCTTTAGTATAACAATTCATTATAGTCTTATGAGTAGTAAGCCAAACCCAAAATGAGCTGTATCTCTTTTAACTGCAATACTATCAAATCGACTTTCAATTATGCCTAGTCGACCTAAATAATACACCCTTTACACACTTCTCCAATCATTATAGTACTACCTACCTATGTACTCATCTCTAAGTCACATTTCAACATCTCTCTCTCATATTGTAGTTTTGATTCCAAATGCGGTATCATAAATCAATACATAGATCCTGGATCTAACAATGTAAATGCCTCAAATTGAAAGACATATAACACACTTGCAACAACATCTGCAGAATTCTATGCCTCCTGTCTCGTAATAACAAAGATCTTGGCCTGGGACTGTGGTTAGTCACTCCATACCTCAATCCTAACACTAGGACCTGCTAAACTTGTTCTACCCCTACCTCTACCTCTCTGTCCTGCTCCACTAGCTCTACTTTGTTGTATAGTCATCTCAGTTACTGATCATCCTCTCACTCTAGGCTGTGCTCCCAAATTGTGGGACATTCTCTAATCTGATGCTTGAAAGAGTCACAACATAAGCAAACATCAGATATCTTCCAACATTCTCTACCATTTTTCTTTCCACAATGCTCACAACTAGGCATCTATTGTGATTACCCTCCAGATACTTGATCTCTATCACTACCAGTATGAACAAAACTTCCTCTTGGTCTAAACCCCGACTGTCTTGATCAAGTCTATGATCGGAATGATCTATTCTGGCATGTACTGAATCTCCTGTCAGAATCAAATTGAGACTCATCATGCCTCTTAATTATGAACTCCTACCTATACTCTCCTTGTCCATCCTTCAGTAACTGTTTAATTCAAATTATAGCAGCTCGTAAATCAATAAAACTACTCAAATTGGTAATAGCCAATCTCATCCTAGTCTCTATATTCAGCCCATCATCGAACCACCTACATTTATCCTCCTCAGTCAGAATCAAAGCAGTAGCAAACCCTATTAATTCATTAAACTACACTTTATACTCGACTACAGTGATATTTCCCTATTTAAAATTGAGAAACTCTTTCATCTTCCTATCTAAGTAGATCTTTGGCATATAGTTCTCCTTAAAGACCTTCAGAAAGTCTTCTCATGTCAGTCTATAAGGTCAAGTAGAACTGCTGGGAACAGTCTTCCACCACCGATAAGTCAGACCTTAAAGTAGCGAAACTGTGTAGTCAAATCTTTCATCAAAATCACAGTCCATCTGATCAAATACCCTTTCTATTCTCTCTAGCCAACCTTCTGCCTCAGCAGGGTCCGTACTTCTATAGAAGTCTACAACCCCCTGCATCCTAAGTTTATCATACCTCCTTTCTCTCCTTTTAGGACCCTTTTGAGGCATTTTGTCAGATTGGGGTACTGAGGACTCTCAAGCTCAACTGAGTTTACAACTCAATCTCCTACAACAAATTACTAAAATAAACAATAAGTGTGATCACTACACGAGTCTCTTACTATATGTCAAGTTTAAATGCTTATATATGTCCCTATAGATGCCAAACTATGCTTTAATACCAAAATTGTAACATACCATTTCCATAGAGCATATACCCGAACATCCAGAGTATATTCGAGAACATACCATATGTGAATGACATGTTAGAACAATCATATTAAGTTATTATGGCATCACACGTAACACAAGTATTCAAAATGGTCAAATCTCCTCATTATATTCACAAAATAAACTTACTTACATTGTAGCATTACTATTCATATCTTTGTATTTACATTATAAAACATTTGGGAGTTTACAACTCCATACAAAATATTGAACATGAAATGAGAAGCTAAATAAACACATCCTAACTAGACTCCTAAGATATCAGCTTGAGCCATTCTAGTTCTCAATGTAATGGAATGCATCAATTCACATAATATGCTATCAATAATTTTCATTTAATGTATTCATATCATTTATCACATTCTTCGGAACTGAGTCCAGCATTCAACATTCAGTTAACAACAAATTCTATAGTACATACACAATTTGAAAACATTTCCATATACGGTCCCAAGTATCAAACTCCTCAGACAAAAATGTCCAGAATCATGGCGATCAGATAAGTAACAGTTCATTAACAAAAAGTTAACCAAAAGAAATTTGTTCATAATGATAAAAATCTAGTTTAACTCACACTACAGCCCAAAAAATCTATTGCCTTAATGATCCGACAATGTCTAGATGCTGACGATCGACTTATGCATCTAAAGTCATACAACACACACATAGTTCACATATTACTAAGTTGATCAATTATATCATTATTCACTTATGCACATGTATATGTGTCATGTTTAATGCATGCTCAATTGACTTTCCTGCTATATATCCTTATTCATAAATCTTGACCATTCAAACATCATAGCTTGTACTCATCTAGTTTGTAATTAGGTTTATATCTTAAGTAAGTTTCGTCATCAATCATACATTTGCCAACCTTGTCTAGCAATATATATTCACACAATTTCCTAATTCTTATTCAATCATGCTTAGTTCACATTGCTCATATCCATTGGATCACATTTACATTCATAATTCATTCCTTTAACACTCATAAATTCCAAATTTTAGATATATTTATATCAAAACATTCCATTCCTTAAGTTATAACATCCATTAACGACTTAAACTTATCAAACCTTCACCAATTAATCAAACATCAATTTAGGTTCATTTCAGGCCTTAATCAAGTCCAAATACACCAAAGTAAAGTAACTTATCTTCATATTATTCAATAATCATACAAAATAGAAATTCTTCATTTCAAAGCATTGCCCACGATCATTGAGGACCTTCCCATGATTGTGGGATGAGTGAACCGAATATACACTCTCCATTTTCCTTCAATTTCTCCATATTCTAACACCTGCATACCAAATTCAAAACATCTTCATATTATTCCATTAATTATACCTCAATTATACCTTATTTATACTTTAATTCCTCATCAATTTCATCTCCAATTCTAACTCAAATTCATTCAATTGGCAACTCATAAACTATTTATCTTTCATGCATAAAAAAAATTTTCATTCACTTAATCTCATCATATATCTAGTCCTAGTTTTTTTCCAAATTCAAGAACACGTCACTAGCACCTTTCTTTAGCATAAATTCACCTTTATTTAAACTTCAAATCTCAATCTGATTCATCTATATAGCAATCTATAACCTACGGCTCTCATGCATCAAAAACAAAAAAAAAAGTATCCAATTCATGTATAATTTTGCATCACACTTAATCTCAACATCACATTGCAATCCATCCCAAGTCAATCATCATAAACTTTCTATTACAACATGCCACAAAGATCAGTAGTTCGCTTACTTGTTTAGTTGAAGTTAACTTTAATTCATCAAGTCTACTTCGCTTTATATGCATGTAAGATCATCTCAAATACAAGGTGGAAATTAGATGGTTTTCAACAATAAGAAAATAGCAAGATGAAAAGAAAACAACATATAGCTTTCTTGATGCAGAATCTTGTCAAGATTTTGGAGTGGGGATGAACAAAATAGAAGAAAAAGTTCAGAGCTACGAAAGGGTGGATAATTCAGTGGTGAAAGGCAACAGAGGAGAAGAATGAACACAGCAAAACAACTTCTACAGTAGCTTAACTTATTAGGTGCTAGGTGTCACCATTTCATAATGAAACTTGTCCCTATGCATGCATTCCATTTGTCCTCTCCATAAGCTGTCAAATGTCACAATTATGCTAAGCCATTTGTCACTCAACCTCTAAGTCATTTTTAACTCAATTATTTATGCCAAATGTCACTTAATTCTACTGCCATTTGTAACTTATTTCATAAGCTTAGTCATCCCAAATGCACATTTTAATTCATTAATTTTCTAATTGTAACAATTAATTCCAAATTTACTAATTATAATCTACCAAACGAAAATTCAAGATATAAGCAATGCACAATTCACATCATGATCATTTGAAACCTTTCATACCCTAGAATATGTCAATTGAGTGCATATACAATCTTTGTAATGTTTTGTAAATCATAATTCATGTGTGTATGTAAATATTATGCGTATCAATGAAATGTACTTCATAAATTCTCAAATGATATGACTCAATAGTCTAAGAATCTAACCCTCAGTAAGTTTTGAAACATGGGTTATTACACCCATAACCTGTAAATCTTATCTGGTTTATTTAACATGATCCTTTTGATTAGCAGTACTAATTTTCTTTGCTCTCAATAGGTTCAATTAATTTATACTATTGGCCTTTATGATGTTGTCTTTGGATTTCCTAAAGCTTAGTTGAATTGAGTGATATTGCATTATTTTGTTTAAGGTCTGATGGAAGATATTGATATTGAATATGGAAGATATAGCTGGATGGGTCATGCACATATTGAGTTTTACATAAACTATCTTTTTGAACATTCAACTTCTTGTCTATATGATACTCTTTTTTTTTATTTTTAACATCTCAGTTTATCCCCACCTCTTTCTTTGAAATCTATCTTTATGATAAGCTTAGTCAAATTAGCTTATTTATCGATCTGTCATCACCTTCTTATAATTTTGAAAATGGATTGACATTCCATTGATCAAGGTAGCTGGTTCAATTAACATACTGCTTAGCTTAAAACATATTAGTCTTTTGTGCTTGGCTTCACCATAAGATACTAGTTTTAAAAAGTCTGTGAAGTTTTATTAATGTAGAAATAGTGTTATTCTATTATGAAATGAATTTTTAGTAGATGCTAGGCTCCAATTAAATAAATCACTTGATGAAACTTCAATTGTTTGCAGAAAATGCATCCTTCAGTAATTTTAAATCTTTATTATCTCTCTTTGATAGCAGAAGAATCATGCTCAAATTTTGCCCTTTTACTCAAAATTTTCCCTTTCTCTTGTAAGTTGAGATCATTTTATGTTTATAACAAAATGATGGCTTCTCTACCAATTCAAAATTGAAATATTGCATGCAGTAAGTAGTTTAATGCATAAAATTGACACTTCTCATAATTTGTAATCTATTTTTGGTTTCTTATATGGTATTCAAAACCATTAGATAGCTTGGTAGGGTCCTCTGTTTTCTAACTTAGCTCACCATTAAACCTTATGTTCCTTGCTCCCTCATATATAGTCCCTTTAGCAAATAATCCATTTGAGGAAATATGATGAACATATTTGCTTTATGCCAGCGGCTAGTTTTGAGTCTTTTGGTGAGCCAACCAACTATACTGGGCAATCTGTTGCTGTTACATGTGATCATAATAGCCTAGACATCCTGTTCAAATTCATTACGGTTACTAAGGATCTGACATTAACCTTTTGAATTTATGCTGGAGGATTATTAATGGACCATTTGTTTCAATTTGGTTTCACAATGTGCCTTGGGGTAGTGAGACTAACTTGACGGCACCTAATATAAAGGGTTGGTTTTACTTATTTTTATCTCTTCCACCCTTATTTCCATATTTGTAAAGATGGTTATATGTAAGCCTATGTTATTCATATAGACTTTCTTATTCATGTTCAAAAGAAATAAGCTGATTGGAGAAAAAAACCAAGCATTTATTTTTTGAATCAATTTACATTTTAATTTTTGATGATATTGTACTAGGTAAGGATTTTGAATGTTGTTGTTTTTTATGTTTATTTTTTTATAATCAATATTGGCTTTGTATATTTATATTATGGCATGGTTTCCACTAGCATTCTTTGATGGTAATTTTGCAATGTTATTTTAAGTTTAATGCATGTCTTGGTTTAATAGTAGTAAATAGACTAAGGGACCTTCATACTCTGTTACAAATATGCATGTTTATATGTAGTTATTTCCATTATACTACCTCACAAGACCACCATTAGTACTAGAATTAATATTCTCTTTTTTTTTTGCTCATTGACTTTATGAATATGTTTTCTTATAATTTTTTTTAGTTGCTTATTCCTAATAAGTACTTATTTTTAAAAGTGAAAGATGGTTAAAATGGGTAATTATATGTGAAACTGCAATATAATTAACAACGGTAGATCTTTATCAAATATGAATGATGAACAAAATGAACCTAGTATAGTAGACGAGTCAGAAGCTATAAAGGCTCATAATCAATAGTCCGATGCTGTAGTTGGAACTTTAAATAATACAACTAGGCCAGAAGGGCAAGTTGTTGTTAGCACTAGTAATGTGACCTTCAAAATTATATGACTGTATAGTTAAATTTTTAATATAATAATTATATGTATATGTCTATTAACTTTTATTTTCTAAATAGGAAATGTAAATTCTAATAAATGTGGATGAAGACCAACAATCATTGCTAGACTTGTCGAGAAGAAAGTTAAAGGAAAACAAATTGATGTTCAAGAAGAAAACTAAAGGAAAACAAATTCCTAGTTTGTTATTCAATGCTTCTACCTCAATTAGGGATCCATTTAGTGCCACAACATCAAATACCCCAACTATTTATATAAGTTTATAAATATATAAAATCTAGAATAGTTAATATCACTTCTTATCATTATCATTATATTATCATAAAATGTTAGTAACAAATTTATAGCTTAATATTTTATAAATTAATTAATTGATTCCATTTTTTATTTTTTTTACATTGTACCAAAATAAGGAGGTTTTATACACTTATTCCTAGACACTACTAATAATTGTCTTAAATAATCTAATAATTGGTGAAATTTTTAGACATTTATTTAAGATGGCAAAATTAGTCTAAAATAATACTAAAAAAGAGTCTAAAACAATTTGCAGGGAAAGACAATTGGCGGGACAAGTTTTTTATAATTTGTAGCTAGCAAGTAATTAATCTTTAAAAAATTGTTGATATATCCTAAAAAAAACTACTACTCATCTTCTCTTAGCCCTAATATTTTCTTTTTGTTTCCTCTGTAACTGCTATGCCCCCTTCTAATAAAATTACATTTTCAATACAGATATTTTAGAACTAATCCGACTATTTTAACCTTAGTATCCAAACCATTCCTTTCTTAACTTTAAAATAGATAATTGTAATCTTTCAAAAAAATAAAGAAGATAATTGTAATATCTCATCGTGTTTGCATTAAAAACAAAAATTACATGGCTGTGACAATTTGGTGTATTCACCGATGCAACTCTGCCACGTGAAACCAAATGACAATCTGGTATTAAAAGGCAACAACATATACATCCATGAAAACAATAAAGTCCAACTAGGATGTTTACCCCATGTGAAACCCGAAGGTCACTGTCTCTTGTTTCCAAGGACTGGATGATTGCTATAAGTTTTAGTCCCATCTCTCTCACAACTCTCTATCATTAACTCTACTATTTATTCCTCTATTTATGGCCCACAACTTTAGTTTACTCTCTCTACTTTTCCTCTACCTCTTCGCGATCTCCTCCACCAAAGTCTTCTTCGAAGATCTTTTCAATGGTACGTTCCTCTTACCTCATGGTGTGTTTTTTTCTAATAACTTTTTGGTTGTATACGAATACTTAATCTCACTACACTTTAGATACTTTAAGTTTGAGATATATTCTTGAATTTTCATTTAATCGTTTTTAATCCTCGTTATTTTTCTTCCAATAAAATTACATTTTCAAATACGCACCTAGTATGTATGTGTGTGTATTGATGCACGCATTGATAGACATATATGTGTAGAGGATCGTGTTTCTGTGTGTGGATATGATTGTGCTTTAGTTTCTCTCCTTTTTTTACTCGATCATCGATGGTTAAAAATGTGACTTTTGGCATGTAGATCCGCGAGTGCTCAAATTAGTAGTGCACATGAATAGTATGTTTAGTGTAGCGATTTGATTTGTGATTTATCTACAATTCGACGCTGCTTGTTTGCTCAAATTCATTCTTGATGCGTTTGTGCATCAAGTTCCTTAGTTGCCTTCTTTTAGCAATGGGGGTTTGGTAAATATGCAATTATGTCAATTGACTATTTAGGCTGTGTTTTGTTAGTGCTTTCTCTTTAGGAACCAAAAGTCATATTTTCAGTGTATAAAAGTGTATTTTTTGTTTTTGAAATTTTAGTTATTAGTAATCCATAAAAATTTAAAGGTTTACAATATCTAGTTTTGTGTAATAATCTTGCTATTGCTTATGTTTTACGTGGGAGCATTAACATCTTCTAATTTTAACTCCTTCCTGTCTGCTGTTAAAAATTTTAAGATGGATGGGAAAATAGGTGGGTAAAATCCGATTGGAAGAAAGAAGAAAATACTTTTAAATTTCCTAAGCAATAATTCGTCACCATTGGTGGGGAAGTAGCTTTGTGCCGTAGTTTAGTGGAAATTATACTTGTGCTTTTATATGCTATACCTTAGGATATTAAGTGCTTGAATTCTTTATTCAAGGATAATCCTGTTGTTCTTGCTTTGTTCCTATTGTGGATATTCAGAAAATTGTATTGCGTTGTACCAACCAACTTGTTTCCATGGCTCAACAAAATTTTCTCATTTTTATGGCGGGACATATAATGTGTGCTCTTATTATTCTTGCTTTTAGAGATAATTGCATGTTTGATTTGAATTTCTCTTTTTTGTCTTCAGTTATTCATAATCCTATCATGTAGCATTTTAGTAGGAACAAACCTCAGCCAATTTATCTGTATTGGTAGATTCACTGTTGTGTCATTCCATGAACTTGGTCACATGAAGACAATTCTAGTCCTCATCCTAGGATTTGTTTTCTTTGGGAAAGAAGGTCTTAATGTTCAAGTTGTGGTTGAAATGATCATTGTCATAGCAAGAATGGTCTTAATGCATTGATGCAATGTTTGTCCTAAGTGCCACTCCAAACTTGATGAAATAAAATAGATTGCAAACTTAGTATCAGCTCTTTACAAAGTTCTTAACTGTTATTGGCTTATAACTTAGCTTATTTTGGAATGTATTATGTGTCTTGTATGCTTACTTAGAATTATCCTTTCTCTTGTTCTTTAGGACTGTGGAGAAGTAACAGCAAATGGGATTTCTTCTCTTTTCAATTGCAGAGTACTTGAAAATCTCTTGATGCATCACAATGTAAGGCATTTGTTATTGCAAATTTCTATTCTATCATTTTACATGGATATGTTTATCAATATCAAATGAACATAGATCTTGACATTGCTTATATGTTTTGTACAACTAGAATGTATCATGATCTCATTTCTCTTCACGACAACTTAGTGATGAGACATCAAGGCAGGGTTCTTCATTATATGTTCATAATGATATTATTTTGTTATACTATAATTTAAAAGAAGTGGTTAAAATATTGTTAGAATAAAATAAATTTGGAAAAAAAACACATTATATTGTTTGAACAGGTTTTGGAAACTAACAAAAAAAGGCTTGGAATAAATGAGGCATTGTTAGGGTTTGGATTGTCTGAATTGTATTAGTCATGTTCAGTTGGTTACCAAAAGGTTTAAGAGTGTTACTTGTCCTCCTCCACACTACTGTGTAGGAGGATCTGTTAGTTAACAATGAGCATGATCTCTATGCTGTGATAAAGAGAGTTAAAGATTGAGACTATATGTAGGGGCATAAGATATATCTAAGCAGTTAACTAGAAATGATTCCAAACAGTATTCTAGTTGTGGTTTGTCAATGCTTAAATGTTACATGTATAGGGATCAATTACACGTGGTTGTGTGGATTACTCAGGCTATAATATATAACTTTACCATTTTAAGCCAATTGTTGAAATGGGAGAATAGCAAGGTAAACTTTGAGTATGCGACCACTGTAGTGCAACTGACCCAACTACATACTATACAGGGTTTTGGGCCGTATAGAAACCTCCTTCTTTGTCCTGCTTGTAGAGACTTTAGTTCAAGACAAATCTTAAGCTTTGTAAGATTTGGTTTGATATGGGAGAATATGGGTGGATGAGTAAAGTCATGTTTTTGGGTGCTTATGTATTCACTATAAGGTTCCATCAAGTCATATAATTAACTTACCTAATTTATAAGTTATTTTTCTTCTTTCTATTTTTTAGGTGCCTTATTTTTAGGTTAAGGAAAATAATTGGACTCTGAATGCAGACTTGAACGGTCGATGGAATGTGAGATTTAACTTGTAAGGAAATGCACTAGAGATGTTCTTTTGAAGTTGAGATTTGCAACTACAAAGTTCATGTTCTTTTTATTTGACTTATTCGTGAATACTATAAGATGTCTAATATGTAACAGGTTATACTTCTTGTGTATACAAAATACATAGTAGGAGATCGATGCAACTTGTTTGTTTGATTGATTTGATCTACGTAACTTGTATTGATTAGTTACCACCAATTGCTATATTAATCGTTCTAATAGCCAAGTAATAATAGAGTTTTGTTTCTATCTTCTCTCTCTTGCTTTTATTTCAATTGGAATTAAGTTTTTATGTGATTAATTTATTATAATTTATTATAATTTATTATTATAATAATAAATTCATTATAATTTATTATAATAATATGAGTGATCTTAAAAAAGATGCAAAAACCAAATTGTAAACTTATTTTTTATTAAAAATGGTGTAATTTTTCGACCTAAAAAACTGCCTAAAAGTGAAAAATATCGACAAAAAAAGCAACTAAAAGCTTACACAAAGCGTCTAAAATAGCATTTATGTGTATAAGAAAACTGTCGAAAATGTATGTTTTTGATGCATCTATGTGTAAAAGATTTTCAACACTTAGATTTTCGACACTTAGATGCTTAAAAAATCTATGTTTTTTCGACACATCTATGTGTCTAAGAAAACTGTTGAAAATAGTTTTTGTGACACTTGTTTTTTTACGCTTTATAAAGCGTCTAAAATTATTTTTAAGACACAAAACAGCTTATAATTATTTCACTTTTTGTGTCATTAAACTCCATATTTTGTTGTAGTGTTAGGAAACAAATAAACAATGAAATTCATTTGGAAGAATAGCCAGGAAAATTTACCTTTGAGAGTTTTAACTTAAATTAGTACGTAGGAGTTTGGAATAATTGTAATAAATATAATTGTCTTGATATTAAATTTTTCAATTTTATATATTGGAAATTAGAATTTTGTACATTTTGGTGATTTATATATATTTTTATATATACTAATAATTTTTATTTGCTTTTGTGACAATATCTTAACACTAAAAATTCATATCATTTATGACAACTTCTATTTTATGGCTACCGATGCAAAAAAATTTATCGATTAAGCAATTAAATTGTTAAATTTTATAATATTATTTGCGACAAACATGAGCACATTAGTGATAAATTTACAGTAAGATATAAACTTTATTTAATGACAACATTATTGTAAGATATAACTTCCATACTTGTGGCAAAATCTGTTAAACAGTATGGTCACTAATGTAAATTTTTTTTGCCATTAATGCAATTTTATTGTTAAATTGATAGTTTTATTTGTGACAATAATAAACGCATTAGTGATAATATTTTTTGTAAGAACAATTTTTCATTTTTTGTGACAAAATGATGTTGACACTTTTTCCTTAATATATTAGTGGCCAAAAAATGGACACTGATAAAAAAACATGAGAGAAAAATATTTTGTCACTATTTCTATTTATTTTATTGGCGATAATATTGTCACAATAAAATACAATACTGTTATGACTTTATTTGTTACTACTTTATATTATTTGTCTTGAAAAACTTGTCATAAATATGTAAAGTTATTATGACCATATAGTGTTGTCACACATTCCATAGTTTTTAGTGTCGATGCTTTTATCAAAATAAAATGAAGTACTATTACGACTTTACTCGTCACTACTTTATATTATTTGTATCAATAAACTTGTCATAAATATATAAAGTTACTATGATAATATAATATTGTCACACATTCCATAATTTTTAGTGTCAATACTTTTTTCACAAAAGTGTTCCATAATTGTGACCATTTTCTTAAATTAGTCACTATTTCAATAGTGAAGGGGGTATTTGTGATGGGAGTTGACAACTTCAAAAATTAGAAACTATTAATAATAGTGATTAATATTACTATTTTTAGTGACAACTTTTTCTTTCACTAAAAATTCAATTTCTTGTAATGCAAATACATAAGACAAACACACCGTTGCCATTTCCCAAGGAAATCAATAAGACAGGTTGTTCGATGCTGAAATTAACGAGAAATAATGTCAGAATGAGTTTAAGGAAATGAGAAAACTGAACTATCACATAAAATAAAGCAATGGTTTTTGGAAATTGTCAAAGAAAATTATAAACTAGCTCCAAGATACTATCATGCATGCATAAAACAAGACTGGAACCAACTGTGTACCTTTCACCTATCATATAATTAAGCACGCTGTATGAGCATAAATAAACAGTCGTTCATATCTGATAAACTTCTAATATGAATGGCAAGTCTAATTTTGGAATAATGGACTAATTTCCCAGCAGTGCCTCTTCAAGAAAAGCATCCAATTGTGATCTACAACAAGGTAAAGGATCAATGCCAAGTTTCTGAAAGCAGCCAAAATTTAAAGAAAAGTGGAAACACGACGACATATATAACCAAATGCACAAAAAAGAAGATTAATGTTTACCATTTATACCAATTAAAGGTTTTGTTTTACATTCTATACAATATTATCTACAATGGAAATATCATGCATCTCTGTGAAGTGATAATTTGACGGAGAAAGAGCAGAGGTAGTCAATCAAGTCAGATTTTCAAGCTGAAGATAGAGGATCCTAATTAACAAAACTTGTAGACACTAAACAAATAACGTAAAGAAGGAAAAGAAATTCTCGTTTACTTAGTGCTATTAAGGTTCCCTAAATACAAACAAAGAAGAGAGTGTCTACGAATGCTAACACATCCCAAAGGTTCCAAAAACAACAAAATTCTGCAACAATGCTGTGCAGTTAATTTTACATACATAAAACGTTCAAATACAAATAAAAAGGAAACTAATTGGATATAAATTTTAGGAAAAAGAAGATAAATTGAAATTTACATTGAACTTACCTTTCCACGTTTACAATGAACCAAAACTGGATGATACCTTACATCTAGAAAAAAGAAAGAGGTATTTTGTAAAAAAATTTGTGGAATAATTGAAAACAAACTTAGTAAAACAATTAAGACTTTCAAAGCATTCGTAATAGTATCCTTTGGATTATATGAAGACAAATTCCTGCAGATGCCAGTAAGAGAGTGCATTAAACTGCTGTAGGTGCAAAGAGAATAAAACAATCAAATTACGTGCCTAGAAATTTAATTCAGGTGACTACCTGTTGTAGACTCTTAAAACAAAAACAAAAAAGAAAAAGAAACAAAATATGCATATTGTCTTACCTTAAATTACAAACTAAAATAATTGGACATTGTAGATATTAAAAACCTTCAAGTTCTCTTCTTGATAGGGATTTGGACACAACTATCTGCTCATGTAATCAATTTTTGTAATAGTCAATTAGTTTCTCTTTCTTTCTTAACAATAAATAAACAATTATATATCACTTTTACAATAATTATTAATAGAATAAAGCCAATATACGTACATAATTGACAGAAAATATAAGGTTTTTTGAAAGGGGAAACTGGGGGGCTAACAGAAAAAGGATCTAAAATGCCCTAATCATTTACCATTAAGAAGTTGCTCTCCATCATTGCCATCCTCTTCTAGCCTTATCATACACATTATTGATTATTTTATTTGTTGGTTGTAGACTATGTGAAATAATTATATATATTATCTTTTGTGTATTTGTTTAATTAACTAATATATAAGATAAAGTCCATAGAGTGCATCATTTTGCAAATGAAATTATAATGAAATCATAATTATAAGAATATATTACATTTATGCATTTTTTGTAAATTATTTCTAATCATTATATAGTAAGATTGGACATTAATAAAGAGGAAAGACTAGTACACAATGTATTTCTTCCTTATAAAAAAAGTAGTTCGTCTCATAAACTAAAATATAGAGATAACTAAGCAGGCTTGCAAATACTTATTAGAGAATAAGTTTACTAAGCTAAATCGATATGAAAATTTTATTAAGAACATTACTTCTATGTCTATGAAAACTTTCATTATGATGATTATATAAGTGATCATTTGGCTTAAGATCTCCAAAGTATCTCATACATGGATTGCTACATTTTGATAATACTTATAACTTATCATATTCAACAATAGTCATTTGATAATTATTGGATATAACATCAACTATATGAAGATAGTTAAGTGATTAATATATGATTCATCACCTTAAAATAATTAGGGAGGTTATTTCATTGTTTTCAATTAATATTAATTTAGATCACCCTTATCTAAGGTGCAATGGTATTTTTAAAATAGTCTTCAAATATCATTAGAAGAATCAATTACCAATACCAGAGAACTAATATAAGTGGACTAATATAAAGTAGAAAGTAATTATATAATTTATGTCTAATCAGATTATTGTATGATAAAAGAATTATGCATGAAAAGGTTAGTCAAAATTACTTTACATTGCTAATATTTAGTGGTTTTGATATATTGCTAGGTGCTAATCTTAATATATAGATATAAATTACTTAATTAGATAACTAAAGATAAATTAAAGTTGTTTAATTTATCTAATCCTAATTATAGATTACGATTATAATTTATATCAATTACTAATATATTTAAGAACCTAATAGGTCACACAAATAAAATGATTAAAGATAGAAAAAAGTAGTTTAATCAAGTTAGACTTAATTGTAAAATTTGTGAAGTATAAATATTTGATAAATAAGGAAAATATTAAATATTGGATCTTATTTGCAACCAATTGATATTTAATTAGAATTAATTATAATTCTTATTAAAGTTTAATTAAAATTAGGATTATAATTAATTAAAATACCAAATATCCAAGTCCTATTATAAAAATGAATTGAATCTTTAAGAGCTAGCTATCTTAGTTTGCTCCTTTCCACACCACTCATAGAATTGTTTCCGTATATTTATGTAAATACTATTAGGAGCTAAACATTTGTACAACTATAATAGTTGAGATAAACCTATTTTAGAAATCATTTCAAGGGAGATCAAGCTTCATAATAAGGTATAAATTTCGATTTACGCATTAATTAAATTATTGATTAAATTCATGTTAGTATTTCAGAAATTATTGAAAAAATAATTTTCTTCACCTACGTATAGGATCACATTTTGCCCGTTTTCTTTAACATTGATATGAAAACCATCTTTAATTCTATGAATTGATTAATATTGTTTGATTGCTATTGGTTTTAATTTTTCACTTGAATTGCAAAGCGTTTACAAACTATTAATCAAATTAAAACCAAATATTAAATATAAGAAACTTGAATTTATTATGCGTTAGACACTTGGTCTAGAACCCAACTTCTTTAAGCCTATATGCTAAATTTTGGTTTTGAATCATAGAATTTTATTGCAAACCCTAACCCTCTATGATTAAATTATTTCAAAGGTTTATGATAAGTTGTCAATCGTAATGAAGATCATTAACTGCAATAAAGGAAAAATCAATCTCATCATCTCTTTGTTGCTAGTGTCTAAATGTTGGTCTACATTTGACGCTAGTGAATTCTTAATGAGATGGCAATAGTGGCGACGAGAGCAAGGCTAGAGTGATCCATGGCTACCTCAAATTGCCTAGTCATCATGATTTAATGCTCCCTGTCTTCAGTTAAAGATTAGCTGTAGTGACGTGGTGCATGTGATTGACAATGTGGATAGAGGTTTCTGGTTTGAGAGGCACCTTTTTTTTACATAGGTCTCACTGATCGTCAACATAGTGGTGATAAATAAGGCATAAGGTGTGGAAACTCGGATTTTTGGAATAAGGTGGCTAGGCATTTCATAAGATGAAGAAAAGGTTTTTTGGAAACAAGGATAGCATATCCAAAGTATGATTTTAGGAGTGTTTAGTTACTAAGATACTATCCCCAAGTCAGAGTTAATTAAGATATTGTAAGAATGGAACAAGACATGTTTGAATTTTAGTTTTAGGTAATCAAAAGATGGGCAAAGTCCTGTTTAGATAAAATAGTGTATTTAAAACCATAATAGGACAAGACTTAATTATATTTCAAGTAGATTATAAATAAATAAATATTTATTTTTTAATTAGAATAAAATTAATAATTTAAATCTTAAATTAGAATTAATTATATTGCAACTAGATTATAAATAATGAACTAGATCCTTTTGATAAAGAAAATTATTTTCTTAAATATTTAAAAAAGCTATTTCTTAACTAAAATCACTTATTTCAATTTAATTAAAATAAGTAAAATTTTATTATTTATTTAGAAATTTGTTTTTCTATTTCAGTAGAAATGTTTTCTTTATTAATTTGAACAATAATTCTTGTCTTAAAAAGAGTTTTAAATAAAATTTTAAAAGTATTTTCATTTATTGATTAATAAAAAAACTTTTTTTAATATTTTAGAAAATAGGTCTTGAATTTATTAAGGAATGATTTTCTAATTAATTAATCTGTCGATAACTAATGTAAAGGGCCTTAAAATTAAATTTAAAACATTTGATCTAATTTTTAAGTAGTTTCCTTTAGAATTAAAAAATAGTTTTCTAATTAAGAAATTTTTTTGAGAAATTAAAATAATTGTATTAAAATCTCAAATGTTGTATAAGGAAGTAATAAAGATTTACCAAGTAAATGTACAGATAGAATCTCCACCTTCTCTCCTACTATACGACACAAAAGCATACCCATCCAGAGCCTACTGACACCCCTCCCCTACCTCCCTGGCATTATATCCAACCAACCAGTCGCATTTCCTACCACCACCCTTTAATCATTATCCTTCTCGCCTCATAACCATTATCTCTTCTTAATTCTTTCATAATCCTTCCTATTGGTCCACTGGTGTATTCCTGAACCCTTGGTGAACACCGAATGGTACTTTAGAATTTCTAAAAAGCTCTTTCCTGATATTGATCCTATATTGTACCTAATCTTTAATGACTCCTGAATCTGCAGAACCACAATGCCTTCTCCTTACAAGATATTGGACTTTGAGCAGTGCATCCAAACTGATTTCCACTCTTTACTCCTAAAGACCACCACACCATCTTCTTCTGTAATTCACCCCACTCCTATTAACAAAGAACCAGAAGAAAAAATATTTGTGGCAATTTTAAAGCAACAAATAACCCCCATCAACATTAAAAAATCTAGACATATATGGACTTAGTGGTGGGAGATTAAAAACATATAGTAAGTTTTTCTATTTACCACCAAACTCTATTCAGGAATAGCATATGGTAGCCCACTGTTGAGGTACTAAAAGAAGGTACAAACAATTGTTCGACACCGCTAATTGGCTTCTTTATAGATAAGAGGGTTTCTTTTCCCACAATGAGGGCTTAGGTGATTGTGAATTAGAGGGCTTATATCCTAGTAGAAATCTTATTTAATATAGATGACATCTTTGTTTTCAGGTTTACCAACAACGAATATGCCTTGAAAGTGGTGGAGGATGGCCCTTGGCATGTGTTGAATAAAACAAATTTCTACAGATATGGAAGCCTAGTATTAAAATTGAGACCATCAGATCTACAAACATCCCTATTTGGGTTTGCATACATGGTATTCCCCCTTATTATTGGTCAAACAAAGTGACGTAGCGTGTCATAACACCACTCAAAATAACTAGACCTACATCTATAGTAGTGGTGAGTCTAGGTCGATCCCACAAAGAGTGTGTGTAAAGCTTTTGAAATGAAATCAATCGGTGTTTAGGTTATGGGGGGTTTGGTTTGGTTTTCAAATAAGAAATTAAAATGAAACTAAATTAATGAAAACAAATTAAAGAAAACATTCTAAAAATGATGAAAGTGATGAATTCGTTAGGGACTCGGTCATTGGTTCAATCTTGGCCTACACACAAATAATCATATTTCATTGAATTGTTGTTCTCTTACCTCTCCTAGCAACTATTAATCGTAGGTTAATGATAAGCTTAATTAACATCGATTTTCCCTTAAGTCGTGTTTAATTAAGATATGGTTGTTAATTAAACCTGACATCGAACAAACTAGAATAAGCCCTCTAAATTTAATTAGACAATATCATTATAAGTTAGGAAAATAGATTAATCAAGGCAACGACCATATACATTTGGGTCATTTAACCTAGGTTATGTTATCCCTGATGATTCGGAAACAATCAGAAACACAACAATTAAGGATTGTATTCCTAATGATTTGAAGACATTATTTGCTAAAAATGAATCTCAACATAACAATTACGGATAATATTGAAGATTCTAGCAATATCTAAACACAACTATTACGGATTGCGTTTAAAATTCTAATAACGGGTTCATACATAAACAATCTAATGATAACGAGAATAAAGATCATTCATATATGAAAACCTAGATCTATAAGCATAGGATAACATAATCAATTCCTAAAAGAGAAAGAACAACAAAAACAATGAAATAAATGCTTAACTGGGTCCTCGGTGTTGATATCACCTCTGAACTAGTGTCCGAAAGCTTAATTCTCCATATTCTCCATAAGTCTCCGACAGTGTCTAGCCTTATTACTCATTCTTCTTCCGAAACCCTTAAATAATTCCTTAACATTTCATATCCATTCTTCCGTCAAAACATTCTTTTTATATTAAAAACTAGGTTTTTAGGACATCTATCTCAATGTCACAAGTGTGCATGATTGAGTCATAGTCGTGAATGACCTCTTTGAAGGCTCACGGTAGTGAGTCTCCTTTGCAAGGGCATGATCATGGATGTGACATACATGTCATGGCCGTGAACAATTTTCTACACTCTTCATTATTGATTTTTTCAATATATACCCTTCACTTTATGCATTTTCTTGTCTCCTCTTGCTCTAATCCTTCTCCTTCTTACCCCATGAAAAAAAAGTGAGTGTGATCTTAAAAAGATGACTCAAAGAATGTGCTTTCAACTCACAGTAGCTCTTATGCTTCCAAATTGTACCTAAAACCAAAGATGAACTAAAATGAGTATCTTAAGCATTTTAAAGCATTAATTACTAAGTGTGAAGGATTAAGTGTATCAATAATTAAGCACATATCAAGTTCCCCCACACTTAGCTTTTGACTTCTCTTAAGTAAAACATCAATGAAAGTCATAAACCTTAAAGATTTACTCATTTCTTATATTTCCTAAGAATAGACAATTATAAGCAAGGATGAAAAAAATTTAAAAACCATGGCAAGAAATCAACATTCAATGCTTCTACTCATGATCAAGCAATGATTGAGGTGTCGAGTCTTACAATTTATATCCCTTAATTATCGCAAGTGAATGGGTCGTGAGTTGTAGTATTTTAAAGGTCGATCCCATAAGGAGGGTAAACTAATCTAATCCTAGGTTATCCAAGGCTCAGAAATTAATAAAAAGAAATTAAAAATGAAATAAGAATATAAAACATGGGAATTTGATTGCAGGAATTCAACTTAAGAAATTAACACAAAACAAGAATTGAAATTTAGCAACACAAAAGGAAAAAGGCCACTATGGAAATTAATCAAGAGAAATTCCAAGTTATGAGAGAGGGGATTCTACCTGTTACTAATGCTAATCTAGCTAATTATGTGTTATCGGGGTGTCAGTTCTTGACTATCGTAGGAGGAATTACTCTCTCTCAAGCTATAATCTCACGCCCTAAATCATTAACCCTAATTAAATTATGAAATTTGTAATCACTCAATTAACAAACGACCCATAATTAAAATTAGATCAAAAGCTCTCTACTAGACTATCGAGTCTCATACGGGATCTCTCTCTGCACAAAATCGATATAGTTAACTACATGGTCTATTGGATCGCCTAACTCTCGATAACCCAATCCAATCATTTTTATCTAACTCAACCTCTCAATTTGTTACCGAAGCATGCAAAAATCGAAGTTAATCACAACATCCAATCAATACAACACAAAATTGACTATTTCAACATCAAATTAAATTAAAATCTAGAAGGAAGAGTTAGAACATCGTCAACAATCCAAAACTCATCATCATATAATCCATTTCAATCTTATACATTAAATGAAAAAAAATGAAATGGAAAGGAAATAGAACTTGGATCGTACAATCCAGGAAGGTAGTATCATCAGGCACGGTTTTGCATTTCGTACCGTTCCGGCCGGTACCGGTCGGAAGGTACCGTACCGGCCGGAAATTGGTACGAAATGCTAAGCTTCGGTACCGGCCTCAAATACCGGCCGGTACCGGCCGGAATCATTAATTCCGGCCGGCACCGTAAGTTCCGGAAATTGCAAGGACTATTTTGCAATTTTCGGAACTTAAACCTAATTACCCGACCCCC
>JANQBM010174089.1:0-23830 GCA_025594535.1 Erythroxylum domingense | reverse complement strand
AAATGTTGTATTCTTTGTAATTGAATATTACTGTGTGTAATAATTTTGAGAACTGAAAATGTTTGTATTGTATAATTAGAAATGGGCCCTAGTGGCAAATAAAAGGCAATTTTCATTTATTTGTGTTTGTATTAAATAATGACAAAATAAAGTGGATGTTGGTTATTAATTTTCTGTTCCTTATGTGTTGTATTCAGTTAAGTAGACAAAAAGTTTTGAAAAGGAAAAGTGGACCCACATGAATGGTAAGTGATAAGAGTTTTCAAAAAAAAATTATACCAACTTTTGTTTAGTGAAGTGATGTGACACGCTACCCTCGCGGGGCACGGATTCGGATATCACTGTCGCCATCAGGTTCGGGTTCGGCGGGAGTGGGGTGTTACACATAAATAGCCTTAACCTTTTCTTCATCAACCTCTATTCCCTTAGCACTAACAATATATCTAAGAAACACAATATGAATAGTGCAAAATGAACATTTTTTGAGGTTTGCATACAACTTCTCATCACGTAAAACACTCATAACTTTTTGCAAATGTTCAATATGCTTATATAAGTTCTTGCTATAAATTAGAATATTATCAACACACATTCTCTAAGTTCCATCTTTCATAGGCCCAACTAGAATAGAAACTATACATGGACTCAAACTTTCTCTCACATACCCTTTAGCCAGCAACTCCTCAACTTGCCTTTAAAGTTCCTTTATCTCCTTGAGATTACTCCTATAGGCTAGTTGGTTAGGAATTGATGCACTAGGAACGAAATCAATTTGATTTTCTATTCCCCTAAGTGTTGGTAAAACATTAGGAGCTTCCTCAAAAAAGACATTAGCGAATTCTTACAAAAAAGACATAGTAGCACTAAGGATAGATTAAGATCGTTAGTATTAAAATAAGCCTCTTTATATAAAAGGACAATCATTGGCTATTTTGAACGAAAAGCTCTCTTAACCTCACTTTATTTTGCATAAAAACTTGCTTTTTCCTTCTTTTGCTCTTGAGGCTTTTTCTTTTCTTCTTTTTTGTGATTATTGCCCCTTTTATATTCAATCCCACGATTTCTTTTTTCACGTTCAGCTCATTCTTTCTTTTCTCACACTCATTTTTTATCCTCACTTGATCTTCATATACTTGTTGAGGTGTTAATGGTATAAGAGTTATAGGTTTCCCATGCATTACAAAAGTGTATCTATTCTTGAATCCAGTATGCATAACTCTACTATCAAATTGCATGGTCGAATGACTAGCATGCATATGTATAGCATCACAAAGCACCTCATCATGACCTACCAAAGGAAAATGACACCCAACACTTGTTTATTAACCTTGACTTCCCCACACTCATTCAACCATTGAAGTTTATAAGGTCTAGGATGCTTAGTAGTAGGTAGGTCCAATTTTTCAACCAAAAGATTACATGCTACATTAGCAAAACTTCTCCCATCTATAATCATGATACATACCTTGTCCTTGATGTGACAACATGTGTGGAAGATGTTGTCTCGTTGCACTGCATCGGGATTCCTCACTTGCACATTCAAATTTCTCTTAGTGATGAGGATTTCACTAGCAACTAGATACACTTCATTACTCCCCTTCGATTGTGGCGTGTAATAATCCTTAGATTCACCTTCGGTCTCAACATCACCATCTCCCCTCAAAATCATCATTTGCTTATTCAGTCACTAGGATGCAATGTCCCTAAACCAAACTCTTAAAACATTTAATATTTCTGTGTCTAGATGTTTGGGAGTTATACTTACTTTATCTAGGCTAATACCAGCATCCTTACTTTTAAATGATTCAAACTTGCTCTTAAGATCAACCATATCATCCTTCTTACTCCAATTTAATTTCCAAGAGGAAGAACTCAATTTTTTCCCAAACCACATCAATCGTTGTTCTTTGAATTGCCTTTCAATATTTATGGCCATGTGTACCATATCCTCTAGCTCCACGTAATGTTGCATCTCTACCACATTTGCAATTTCCCAATTTAAGCCATGCAAAAACCATGCCATGGTTGCCTCTCGGTTCTCCTCCATATTAAGCTTAATCATGGCTATCTCCATCTCTTTGTGATACTCCTCCACACTCTTAGATCCTTGGGTTAGGCCTTGCAAGTGCTGGTACAAGTCCCTGTAGTAATGAGATTGAATTAATCTTCTCCTCATAATAGCCCTCATCTCCTCTAAAGTTTCAATTGGCCTCTCACGATTTCATCTCCTAGTCAAAGCAAGTTGAACCCACCAAACAATGGCATAGTCAGTAAACTCAACATCAGCAAGTTTTACCTTTTTCATTTGAAAGTAGTGACAATCAGAGGCCAACTCCACTTTCTTCTCCCACTACAAGAATGCATTAGGATCATTCTTGCCCGAAAATGATAGAATCTTCATTTTTATGTTTCCCAAGTTTTGATCATAGTGATCTATCCTTTGCCCCCCTTCGACTACCTCTATCTTGATCAATATTATTGTCCTCTCTGATATTAAAATCATCACTATCATCTTCCTCCTCATGTTCAACATGGTATTGTCGCCTTTCTTGGCTATGCACAATTGGAACTTCAAGAGCGTGATTCCTTTGCAAAGCAGCAATGGCAGCATCTTGTTTTTCAATCTTGTCAAAGATTTCACCAAATATAATCTCCATGTGCTCAAAGTGTTGACGAAAATTTCTTTGTTCGAATGTCTCTCCTATCGTTTCTTCTTCAGCCATTATAGCAATTTGACAAGAATGAATTTGCAAAGAAAGAAACTTCACAAGTGTTTTGCTCAATAAGTGTTTCACTCCTTTAAGGCTTTTAACTAGAATGTAATCACTTTTGCCCTTCATCACTCGATTCACTTAATTTAGTTCTTTAAGGAACTAAAGAAACTCTAATCAAAAGTTAATACCTTGTATTGCACACCCAACGTATCCAAAGAATGCAACCAGATTAAGAAACAAAGAAAATAGGACGAGGATAAGAGCTTAAACAATAAAACTGGACAAGATAGGAAAGAAAAGAAGATGAATCAAAGAAAAAGATACTAATTTCAAATTTCAAATAAGAATAAGCAAATCAAGTACTTTCCTTTTTGCTCAACTCAAATCTGCTCTCTTTTACGAAATAATTGAGCCTCCATAATTTTCTTCTTCTTTTTTTCTTTTTTCTTGATTTCTTTCTTTTTTCTTTTTCAATAACAAATCACAACTCAGGCTATCAAAAAAAGTGAGAAGGAACATAAAGAGCAATAATTTATAAAATTAATAAGATGACAAGATTTGCAAAGTTTGTAAAGGAAATAAGAGAAAAAGATTGCAACAAGAAAACAATTAGATTTGCAAAGATTGAGAAAGAAAGAAACAAAAGCGACATGAAACTTGAATGGAGGAAAACAACCATATTTTCAAGATTTGCAACGATTGAGAAAGAAAGAAACAAAAAAAGAAGAAATGTGAATGGAAGAAAACAACCAGATTTGAAAGATTTGCAACATTTGATAAAGAAAGAAACAAAAGCAACAAGAAAGTGAAACAAAATATGTAATACACACCAAACTAATTTAGGATAACCTAAGCTTTGATACCAAGTGATGTGAATCTCATAGATAGAGATCTAGGAATCCTCGAATAAGTTGTTGAAAGGAATTTTTAGGAAAGTGAAATTAGTTTTGTTTTCAAGAAAAACCCTGACCAATGTTTTAGAGAAACATGAACCAAAGTTATAAAAGAAGGATATTGACTTCACACTCTAAAAAAGATGAGATTGAGAGTGATAAGTTAGATGAATGCCACAAGGAATAACCTTGATAAGGTCTAAGTTCAATGAAGAACCAACAAAGTGACTAACCTTACTAATTTCATAACAAATCCAATTTGCCTTCTTGTACAAAAAGATGATGATTATATAGGCCAAAGAAAAACCTAATCAATCTTCTAGTAATGATTTATTCCTAAAAATAAGGAAATCTGTAAGATTTAGGAAATCCTTTTCAAAATTGATTCCTAAAGCTAAATATAGAAAGTGGACTTTTAGGCATGCCCAAATCTGCTAGAGAGCTCCTGAAATCATCAAAATAACATACTCTTCTAATTAGAACAAATAAACAACTAATTAGGCCTATTTAATGCTTCAATTAAGGTGACAGGGTTGATTGATCTCTCCAAGCCCAAGTCAGCTTCTATTGTTCCTTGTTTAGCCCAAACATCTTCAATTTGTTTCCTAAGAGCTTTCTTCATCCTTTTAGCTTTAGCCAGAGTTATTAGACCTCCACTAATGTGTAATGGATCATCGAAATATGTTGAACCAGATTGCACCATCCTTTACATGTCCTTAGCTAGGTTTCCATCAGCTTGGACTGAAGTTCATACATGGGCTAGCTTAATTGGTGGTAATTTATAATATTATGGGCTTTAAGATTTTATTTTTCATTAATTGGATTGAACTTTTTCAGAATTTGTTATTCAAAATTGGCTTTCCATTTGACTATAATCATTAGGTCTGGCTTTTAATTTTCGTATAACTTTTTTTTAGCCTTTATATTTTCATCTTTATAAAACACATTCAACAATTAATTAAAATACATTTCTAAATTTTGAAAATTGAGAAGATTCTTCTCTTAGGTTAGACATTGAACTTTTCAAACTTATCAAGGATTGATTAACCTTATTGCATTCTTAACACTTTGGGTGCTTGATTCTTTATATTCAAGGGTTTTGGTGGATCAACCTAATCTGATTTTAGATTTTTTTTGGGTTATCTTTGTGGAAGGCTTCATAGGATATTTTCCTCTTAGGTTTGTACAAAGAATGTTTGATTGTGTTCTTTAAGTAGCAAATTTCCCTAAGAAGTAGAACGCGCCAGTGTGGAACATGGTGTAAGTTTTTGGCCATGTTCCTTCGTATGCTAAGTTATTGAAAAGGTAGAATGTGTTAGTGGGCTATACGTGTTGGAAAACAATCCTATCTTTAGGCCATGTTGTTGAACATGGGACCATCTTCAACTTGTGTTCATCCAAAATTACTTTAAAAATTTTCTAGATTGGCTCTAATTTGCTTGAATTCTAATGTTAACCTTAGTATGAAAACCACTAAAATTCTAGTCATAGGGAATTATAACGCCATGATCATCTTCAAATCAAGCAAGGTACTTGACCCTAACCAAACCCACTGATTAGAGCCAAAGCTATAAGGATTTTGATTGACACAAGTTGTCTTGATAACATCAGTTGATTTTCTTGTTAAAGATCAAAGAGACAATTCTCATAAAGTGAAGAAAACTCACAATTTTTACTTATATATTTAAGATCCACGAATTATATCATTAATATAACTTTTTATAGGAATAAAGTTCCTAAGAACTAGAATCATAGAAGATAAAAAGATATCTAAAGGAATATTCCTTATGAAACAAACAAGGATTAAAATAGTAATTATTAATACTACTTTAACTAGTACTCCATGAATCCTATCTCAACTAATATCCTTAATGTCATAAGAAATCCTAACTAGATTGAAAATTTAATGAACCCTATTTATATTAGAAATTTACCCCATAACTAGTCCTAACCCAAAAAGAAAACTAGAAAAACAACTATAAACCAATACTAACACCCTTTGTGATTTATAATTAAGTTATAGCTTAATATTTTAAACATATTGACTAATAACACAAACAGATCTAAATCCCTTAAAACATATAGAAAAGAGATTAACCTTGGGAATACATTTAATTTATCTTGAACAGCTTCCTTTTCTTGTATCTCTATGATTAATCCTTGCAAGCTTCATGCGTTTGGTCTTTTTCCACGTTACCATAATGGCTTGACAAATCTAGTTTATAGATGTTGTCATTGATCTTCTCCAACGCTTGAAAATGTCAATCTCCCCTACTTCGCAAGTTAGACTTCCTTTGACCAAGAAACATTTCCTTATGCATATGAACCCAAAATAATCTCTAGGTTCAAAACAACCAATATGCCCTTATTGGCTTCCTTGTTTATGGTTCATTATTTTTCTCTATGTTAGCATGAACCTTGTCATACAAATTCTTACAAAAATACATCTTATGCTTATCGCCCAAATTAACTTGTTCATTAGTGTGTAAAGGTAAGATATCAAAAGAAGTTAAAGGAGTAAAGGCATACACAATTTTAAAAGGAGAATAAGAGATAGTATAACTAACTAACTTATTGTATGCAAACTCAACAAGCGATTATTATTTTATTCCTTTGTTTTTTTGTCTTGAGTGATAGCACACAACAAAGTAGTAAGTGCCTGATTAACTGTTTCAATTTTTCCATCGTTAGAGAATACGTAACTGTAAAAGAAAAGAGTTTAGTTTCTAACTTATTCCATAAAGTATGTTAAAAAATCTTATGAACTTAACATCTCTATCATTTATGTAGTTCTAGCCAATCCTTGCAAATTTACTATTTCCTTAAAAAACAAATTAACAATATGTGTTGCATCATTGGTTTTAGAACATGCAATGAGACTTGCCATATTACTAAACCTATCAACAAAAACAAATATGATATCCTTACCAATTTCAGTCTTAGGAAAACCTAATACAAAATCCATAGATATGTCAATCCAAACCTAATTAGGTTAGTAAAGGTGTATAGAAATCATGTAGCATTACTTTAGATTTTGCTTGCTAATGTGTTATCCACTTATTACAAACTTATTGCACGTTATGTTTCTTATTAGGCCAATAAAAATGTTCATGCAATATATATAAAGTCTTTTGCACACCAAAATATCTTGTTAGAACACCTTCACGACTCTCTTAACCAGCAAATGCAAAGAACATATATAAATAGACAAATTGTCTTTCTTAAACAAAAACGTATCATGTCTGTAATTCCTATAATGCCTCACAATATCAACACTAAGAACATGCATACCACAATTGGATAAAATTGTGATGTTCTTGGCAACTCAAGAAAATAAATATGAACATGTTTTATTTTTTTAGAATTAAACTTAATTGAACTGAAGAAAAAAAATATGAACATGTTTTATTTGTTTAGAATTAAACTTAATTGAATTTTGTTGTTAAAGTTTAATGAAAGAGAAGAAAGATAGAAAAGAGCTTGAGTTTATCCCCTTTAAAGCCACAGCACCAAAGAGATTAACCCAAAGGCCATTCCTAAACTCACAAGGCAAGAAACTAAAACACATATAGGTGCTTGTGAGAAAACTCTCAATCTGAATCTTATTGCCTAAAATCTACTTTATTCATTGCTCCCTATTAATAGAGGTCTTGAGCTTCTTTATTCTTGAATAGGAAAAGGAAACTAAAATCCTACTAAAGATCAGCTCATAGATCTATAGAATTTGAACAGAAAATAAAGAAAACAAGTCTGCCTAATTTGAGTAGGCAACAAAGAAAAGAAATTTGCGTGATTTGACAAGGAAACAAAGAATAATACTTTAGTAGGGAGAAAACCTACTTAACAACCCTTTTTTAATTATTATTCTTCCTAAAATTATAATAAAATAAAAATATAAAATAGAAGAAAATATTCTAAAATTCAACCAATTTGCTTTCTTGATGAACCCACCTTTTCTTTTGCTTTTATTTTAGCATTTTTTGTTGTTATAATTGTAGGAAGAATAATAATTAAGAAAAGGGCTGAAAACTATATTTGCATGCCACCCAATTATTATTCTTTGTTTTCTAGTTTTGCTAGGCAGAGTCAATTTCTTTGTTTCCTAGTTAAATTAGGTAGATTTATTTTCTTTGTTTCTTAATCAAATTATGCAGATCTATTAGCTAATTTTTGGTAGGACTTTAGTTTGATTTTCCTATTTGAAAATAATGAGGTTGAAGACCTCTGTAAATAGGGAGCATTGTAATGAATAAAATAGATTTTGGGTAATAAAACTCAGGGTGAGAGTTTCCTCACAATCACCGGTGTGTGTGTTTTAGTTTCCTTGTAAGGTTAGGAACAACCCTTAGGTTAATCTCTTTGGTGCTACAGCTTTAGAAGGGCTAAACTTAAGTTATTTTCTATCTTTCTTCTCTTTCATTCAACACCTTCAGAAAGGCACCAGGTTGTATCATAACTATGCTTTGATGCTTTCTTAAGCATCAAGCAATTCTACTCTATTACTTCTTGAATCTAGTTTATGATTTGCAATATGTCCAACGATGAGGCATTAAAGAAGTTAATCAAAGAAGCCATGGCCAAGTAGGTGGCATAACTGACCATATCTCATGGACACCATATGGAACTAGCCAAGAAAGGACTAAAGATAATATTGAAGTTGTGGTTCATCAAGTTATTCAAAATAGAGGAGGAAAGAGTGAAGCCAAGTTTGCAGAGTTGGAGAGTTCAAGTAAAATTGGAGTCCATTTACTTGGAATCCTAAGATCCAATTTTGCCGATGACCATGGCTTAAATTTGAACTTCTAGATTTTGATGGGAATTTAGACCTTAAAGAATTGCTTGAGTAGTTGAAGAAAATAGAAAGGATCTTTGAGTACAAAGGATTTGATGACAAAGAGGAGTTTAAGGTGTCAATTCTCAAAATAAGCAAGTTTGTAGGTGCTTGATGAGAGAATATAAAGGCTAAACATAGAAGAGAGAGTGAGGAGACAATAGGATCATAGGAAATACTTAAGAAACATATGAGGCAAAAGTTGCCTCCCCAAGAATATGAGTAAAGTCTCTATATATGTCTCACTAAGCTCAAACAAGAGAGCTTGAGCATGGAATAGTATATTAGAGAATTTAAGAAATTGGCCTTACTTTATGACGTGGAGGAGAAAGAGACACAAGGTATAACATGCTTCACTAGAGGATTGAAGCCTTTGATCAATGATCAAGTGGAGGTTTCGACTTAAAGCACTTTTAAGGAGGCATATAACCTTGCTCTTAAGTTTGAAAAATAAGAGAAGAAACCTATTAGCTAAATGGTTGTTAAAGGCTATACTAACTTCTAACGTAGATTTGTGACTAATGCAAGTAGGGTTATTGCAAAAGAAAAGGTGGGCTCAAATCTACAAAGAATTAATTTGGACAAGAAGAAAGAGAAAATCAAACAAAAGGTGAATGTCTAGTGTCAACCACAAGAAAAGATCAAGCGTAAATGCTTCAAGTGTCAAGGGTTTAGGCATTATCAACATGAGTGTCCTACTAAGCAAGTCTTAACAATTCAAGAGATGCAAAAGATTAAGAAAGAAATCTCAAGACAACTCCATGCTACCCCACAAGAAAGCGACATCAAGGATTAATTTATCAAAGATTTTGAAGTGGAAGCAAATGAGGAAGGGGAGTCTTTGATGATTAGACTTGTCCTAAAGCCTAAACTATCATCTTAGATACACAACAATGCAAGCAACTTTTCCATACATGATGGTATGCTTTGTAATTTAATTGTGGATAGTAGAAATTGTACTAATGATGAGAATCAAGGAGCCAATGTTCAAACATTTATTAAAGACCTTTTGCACATTTCAGATGGTCCAATTACAACATCAAGGGCTAAGAAGATGAAGGAAGCACTTAATGGGCTGATTCAAGACATTTGCATATTTTGGGCTAAAAGAGAAGCCTTGAAGGTGGACCATACAACCCTATTAATGTGATCCAAGTACTTAGTGGGCATATATTAGAGTAAGTTAGGTCATAAATGGGCTGATTAGCCCACTAAGGCTAAGTCTTACGAATTTTGGGCTAATGGGCATACCAAACAGACGTTTTTCACTTCTTTTGTTAGGTTTAGACATAGGACATACAAATGCATCATCTTATGTATTCAGAAACAATTTTAGACATCTTTATGTGAGAATTGAGAGAAACTTCTCTTGGGTTCTTCATTGAACTACAAAACTTATGAAGATTGATTCAATCTTGTGGCATTCAAACCTGACTTATCACTCCCTCTTCTCATCTATTCTGGAGTGTGGCATCCATATCCTTCTTTTTATCCTTTGTTTGTGTTTGTTGTGACCTGATTTAGCTTTCTTGGAGGTGGAATCTATCTTGCTTTGTGACTATCCAAATTTAGTCATTTTGGGGTTTGCATCAGTTGGTATCAGAGCTTTGGCCTCTAAATCAGGTCGGGTTCATTCTTTTCTTCTTATCTATTAAAAAAATTATTCTGCAGATTATGTTCTTATTATTTTGTGTCTTTTCATTTTTCCCATTGTTAGTTCTTTATTTTCTATTCATATTCATTTTTTTGGGTAGATTTTGCAGATTGTATTCGTGTTCTTTGCGTCTTTTTGTTTTCCCATTATTATTTCTGGATTTTCTGGTCAGATTCATTTTCTATGCAGATTCTCCATTTGTGTTCTTTGTTTGTTTGTGAATCTTCATATCCTTAAGTTTTTATTTGTGCTTTAGCTCATTCCAACATCTGATTGTTGTGTTTAAATTTCTGAGTTAACATTGTGTTGATTCCTACTAAAGTTATTATATTCTGATTTGTAGAAAAAAAAAAAAAAGGTGCAAATCAGAATCTAGTCCGCCTTGTTGAACACTAGTTGATCAGATTATCTTTCAGTGTTTCTTGTTACAAAGGCAACCAGACTAGTCTTTTGTTTCTTGAGCACAATAGTCTCTATCTTATGAAGTATTCACCTGTTGGTTTTTCATTCCTATTGTGTTTTTTGAGTTCTTATTAATCATTCTAAATTTTCCGGTTTGTTACATTCTTGTGAGTTTGTCGCTTCAGGTTAAATTATCTTGGTTTTGTTTGGTTAGTTCTTTAAAGATGCTAAAGAGCGAGTTAGGAGGGTGAGCTCATTATAAAAAAAGCCAAATTAAGAGAGAAAACAAGAGTGTTGAGTGACACTAATTTAAAGGAAACACATGAGGGAGTGTTGGTAAGGTATTTTCTAATTTTTCTTGTAGATTTACAACTATGACATCTAAGGACTTGGTGAAGGAGACAATAGTGACAACTTTATGCTCAAAGCAATGTAACAACAATTTGAGCACATTACTATCATGTTTGGAGAGATAAGGGACACAATGGATAGACAAGATGATTTGCATAGAGGAAGAGTTCATGATGTTCCTAATGCCAGAAGGCAAGAGACACATGATGACAATGAGTTTTATGGTGATAATAAAGGGGATGATGCTGATTTTGATGATGGTGACTTATTGGACAGATTTAACAATAATAGAGGTGGAAGGAGATTTGGTGGAAGACATGATGCATATAATCGTGACTTGGGAGGCATCAAGATGAACATTCCATCATTTTGAGGGAAGAATGATCCTGAAGTCTATTTAGAGTGGGAAAAGAAACTGGAGTTGGTCTTTGATTTTCATAATTATTCCAAAGAGAAGAAAGTCAAGCTTGCAGCTGTTGAATTCACCGACTATGCAATTATTTGGTGGGATTAGATTGTTTCAGCCAGAAGAAGAAATCGTGAGAGACCTATTCATAAGTGGGCAGAAATGAAGACTATCATGAGAAAGAGATTCGTTCCCAATCATTACTATAGCGAATTGTACCAAAAATTGCAAGGACTCACTCAAGGCAGCAAAAGTGTTGAGGATTATCATAAAGAGATGGAGATTGCCATGATTAGAGCAAATGTTGAGGAGGATAACCATGGCACTATTTTTACATGGGCTGAACAGGGACATAGCTAATGTTGTTGTTGCAGCATTATGTGGAGCTTGAGGACATGGTTCATATGGTCATGAAGGTGGAGAAGCAACTTAAAAGGAAGGATTCCATAAGAGATGGGAAAAATTTGAGTGCTAGTTCCCCTTGGAAATCAAAAGGCAAACTATAATTCCAAGAGTGATAACAAGCCTAAATTTGAGTCTTTCAAAAGCAAGGATGTGAGCTCTAGCAAGGAGAAAGGTAATTCTGATTTTCAAACCTAAAATAGAGATATCAAGTGTTTGGACAAGGAGATATCGCTTTGCAATGTCCAAATCAACTTATGATGAAGATCAAGCCATGGAGGACATACCAAGGAGGGAGCAATCTAGTCCATCTCAAGTTGATGATCCTTTACACATTGGAGGAGGGCCAATGACTCGAGAAAAGGCTAGAAGAATGAAAGAGGCTTTAAATGGACTAATTGAAGATGTTTGGGCTAAGCAAGAAGCCATTGGGGCTGACTTAGATGTGGGGCATTCAACCAAGCTACTTTGCATGCTGGCAGGTGGGTTAGATCTAAAAGATACCCAATTTTAGACACCTTAGAGTTTTCATTTGAGTTTGTGATCTCATGAGAAATGAAGAGGACATCTTGATATTTCCAAAATTCCCAAGAACGTCTAAATCAGAGTTCTTTTTCCCCTCAACGGATAAGCTTTTTATGGAGTCCAGAATCTGTCCATACACTGCTCTCCCTTTGCTTAGTGCGTTTGGCTTTAGTTGCATGTTTTGGACCTTGTGTTGATTTTTATGTAATAAGGGTCTATTTAAACTATTTAAACCCAAGAGTTTCAGTTTGTTTGGATAAGTTTTATTATTTTGGGTTTTAGTTGCTCTATTGGGCTATTTAAGTTAATTTAGTTAATTTTAGCCCAGCTTGGTTTGTTTTGGGATTAGTTTACTTCGTTAGGGTTGTTAGGTTTCTTTAACCTACAAAACATTTAAGTAGCCATCAAAAACAATGGTAAGGAGATTATCATGAATTCTGAATTGAAAAGTGAGTTTTTCTTCACAACTCTTGATTCTTCTTAGAACTAAAAACTCATCTAGTTTAAATCCTTGTGAGAGACTTATCAAACACCTTTCTATAGTGTTTGTGGCATCATCCCTTTCCAATACCTTTGATTCTTGTTTCTCTAAGCAACGAGTTAAAGGTCTTTCCACTGTTACATATTCCAACTGGTCTTGGAAATTTATTTTTCTGAATTTGATTTGTGGGTTCAAAATGACGTTCTTGTCAAGTCCACATCAGTTTGGTATCATAGCTTTGGCTTAATTTTATTGAACTCATACGTATTATTTTATGCTTTCTTGTTTGTTTCTTTGAAAATCTCACAAAATTTCATTTCTTTTTGGTTGTGACAAATATGACCTTTCATGGTCTTTTGTGTCTTTTTGAATTCTTGTTTCTGAATTCGTGTTTTTGTTTTCTTTCAGTGAAAAGAGGTTTGTCCCATCTCACTACTACTGGGATTTGTACAACAAGTTACATAGCCTCACCCAAGGGTCAAAAAGAGTGGAAGAGAACCACCAAGAAATGGAGTTGACCATGATTCGAGCTGATGTACAGGAATACCGATAAGCAACCATGGCGCGCTTCTTAAAGGGCTTGAATAGAGATATTGCGGATATAGTGGAGATGCAACACTATGTGGAACTTGAGGACATGGTGCACATGGCCATGAAGGTGGAATGACAACTTAAGAGAGGGATTCCAAACATAGTTCGACCACGTCCACTTGGAGATCAAAATGAAACAAAACGGGCAGCAAGGTGGAAAGAAGGGAAATGCCTAATTTAAGCAAGACATCCACTTCGAGTAAAGGTAAAGAAGTTGCCCAATCTTCTAAAAATAGTGATATCAAATGTTTTAAGTGTTTGGGTAGGGGACATATAGCATCACAATGACCAAACAAGATGCGGAAGGATGGCAAAGTAGAATCTAAAAGTGAAGCAAGTGAGGCCAATTCTGAGCAAGAGTTATGAGAGCGAGGGGGAGGAATATCCAGTTGTTGGTGAAGCCCTTGTCACTAGAAGGACTTTGAGTGTGCAAGTGAAAGAGGAGGGGGATGCATAACGTGAGAACATCTTCCATACCCGCTGCTACATTGGAGGCAAAGTGTGTAGCATGGTCATAGATAGAGGAAGTTGCACCAATGTTGCTAGCACCTTGTTAGTGGAAAAATTGAAACTCCAAACTTTGAAGCATCCGTGGCCTTATAAGCTGCAATGGCTAAATGAATGTGGTGAAATAAAGGAATTTGAAGATATAGATATCATCCTCGGAGCATCCATTCCAAACCGGCTAGCTTATAGAACAAATCCTAAGGAGACTAAGGAGCTATAACGGTAGGTTGAGGAGTTGCTAGAAAAGGGATACACCGAGATATCTTGAGTCCATATGTCGTGTCAGTGTTGTTAGTGCCTAAAAAGGATGGATTTTGGAGAATGAGTGTTGATTGCCTAGCTATCAACAAGATAACGGTAAAGTATAGACACTGCATTCCTAGGCTAGATGATATGCTTGATGAGTTAAATGGCTCTTGTGTTTTCTTGAAAATTGACTTAAAGTGTGGATACCATCAAATCTGAATGCACGAAGGTGAGGAATGGAAAAAAACATTTAAGACCAAGCATGGTCTATATGAGTGGTTAGTTATGCCATTTGATTTAACCAATGGCGCCAATTACTTTCATAAGATTAAAGCATTTGAAAGGCCAAGGTAAGTTGAACAGTCGACATGCAAAATGGATGGAGTTCCTAGAATCCTTTCCTTATGTGATTAAGTACAAGTAAGGTAAGGAAAATGTGGTTATTGGTGCATTATCTAGGAGGTATGCTTTACTATCTACTTTAAATACTAAGCTATTGAGATTTGATTATATAAAGGTTTGTATGCTAATGATCCTGATTTTGCTAATGTGTTTGAACCTTGTGCTAATTCTGGATTTGGAAAGTTTTATAGGCATGAGGGATTTCTATTTAGAGAAAACAAGTTGTTTGTGCCTAATTGTTCATTACGAGAGCTACTGGTTCAAGAATTGCATAGAGGAGATCTTATGGGACATTTTTCTGTTAAGAAGACCTTGGATGTTTTAGTTGAGCATTTATTTTGGCCTCACATAAAGCGAGATGTGGAGGGTGTTTGCAATTGGTGCATTACATGAAAGCAAGCCAAATCGAAGTCACAACCTCATAGGCTGTACAATCCCTTACCAATACTTAGCAAGCCATGGGTGGACATTTCAATGGACTTTATCTTGGGTTTGCATAGGTCTAAACGAGGTATGTATTCTGTTTTTGTGGTTGTTGATCGTTTCTCTAAAATGGCACATTTTATTGCTTGTAGAAAAACAGATGATGCAAGTTACATAGAAAATTTGTTTTTCAAGGAGATTGCGCATCTATATGGAGTGCTAAAGACCATTGATTCTATTGATGGGAGACCCAATAGGAACTTGTCCTAGAGAACCTTCAATTAATGGAACTATGTTTGGAAACGACTAGAATCAAACACATATGGAAGCACAAGAAACAAAATTGAAAAGGTAGAAATAGAACACAAAGAGAAAAGGAGTTAGAAGAATGTTGGTCAGTGGAAAGAACCCTAAGAGAAACTGTCTCTTAGAACCCTAGCAAGAATGTTGGTCAATGGAAAGAACCCTAAGAGAACTTGTCTCTTAGAACTCTAACCTTTGGAAGCCACAAAGGAAGACCACTCCTTCGATAAGTCAAGTATTCTCAAAGAATACAAATAAAGCAAGAATGCTCCCAATAATACTCAATAGTATTTCTAAATGAATAATCCTCCTCCAAAGTACATAGAGGGTGCCTATTTATAGGAAAACTTCCTAACTTATGTTCTAAAGAACAAATTAAATGAAAGGAAACAAATCAATCCCTAAAGGAAACGAAATAAACTTATAAAGGTGTTGACTAGATGACCTTCTTTCAAGGAAAACAAAAAGGAAACTAATTAAAATATGATCTAAACATATTGGAACTTATAGATCACGTCCTTCTCCTTATTTTTAAGAGGCACATGGTTGTCACATGGTATTTTAAGTGATTTCTCCCAATTGTACTCCATGTGGGCCTTTGGACACTTCGTGTTGGGCTTCAACGAGTAGGATAATGCCTCTTGGACCTTTATGAGATGAAATCTGACTCAACAACATGGGTTCTATCTCTTGAAGGTCTTAGATCAAACAATTCAATGCTTGCTTCATTGCTTTGACCCTAACATCTTGTAATGGATCTTTAAGAACATTTATACTTGAATGTTGGGCCTTTGATATGGAAATTTCGTTCATCCCCTTGCCTAGCACATTCAGACTTCAAATTTGATCCAATTTTAGCTCCTTAACCTCCTTTTGCAATCTCATGTCCATGCAAGTCATATCCTAGGCCTCCTTGAGGCAGATCACATTATGTAAGCTTCTCTTCTTGTCTTTCACATGCCCATGGTTCTCCATCAGCCCATTAGCCCAAATATTGTAATACCCATCCTTAGTGGGCTAATCAACCCGTTTAAGATCCAACTGACTCTAATATATGCCCACTAAGTACTTGGACTACATTAATAATACTTGGGTTGTATGTTCCACCTTCAAGGCTTCTCTTTTGGCCCAAAATAACTTGTTTGGTGCAAATATCTTGAATCAACCCATTAAGTGCTTCCTTCGTCTTCTTATCCCTTGACATGGTAATTGGACCATATGGAATGTGCAAAGGGTCTTTAATAAATATCGACACATTAGCTCCTTGGTTCTCATCATCCCCTGTTTCCTCAAAAGGATTCATCCTCAAATCTTCACCTGCGTCAAGGGGAGAAAGGTCAAAACATTAAATGTAGCCCTAACACTCACTTGGAAGATCCAATTTGTAGGCATTATCATTAATTCTCTCAACAACTTGGAACGAACTATCTCCTTAAGGATGCAACTTAGTACGTCTTTGATTTGGAAACCTCTCCTTGCGTATATGCACCTAAACCCATTCTCTTGGTTCAAGCACAACTTTCCTGCGCACTTTGTTTGCTTGAGTAGCATATTGTTCAGTTTGTTTTTCAATTTGCTACCTCACCTTTTCATGTATTTCTTTCACCATTTCAGCCTTCCTTTTGCCATTGAAGCTAGCTCTCTCATCAATTGGCAAAGGTGACAAATCCAAAGGAGTTAATGGATTAAAGCTATACACATTCTCAAAAGGTGAAAGATTAGCAATAGAATGGACACTTCGATTTTAAGCAAATTCAACATGTGGCAAATAGTCTTCCCAATTTTTCAAATTCTTTTGAATAATAGAACACAACAAAGTTGACAAAGCTTGGTTTACTACTTCTATTTGCCCATTTGTTTGTGGATGGCAAGTAGTTGAAAAAGAAGTTTGGTTCCCAACTTAACCCAATACAAATTCCATAGAGATATCAACCCATGGTTCACTAGGTATAGGTAAAGGGGTGTACAATTCATAAGGTAAGACCTTAGACTTGTCTTGTCAACAAGTGATGCACTTCTTACAAATTCACTCAACATCACGCTTCATTTGTGGCCAAAAGAAATGTTCATGCAAGACATCTAGAGTTTTTCTCACACTAAAATGACCCATCAATCCACCACTATGAGCTTCCCTCACAGCCAACTCTCTCAAAGAGCACATAGGCACACACAATCTATTCTCTCGGAATAAATACCCATCATGCCCATAAAACTTTCCAAATGCATCTTTCACAAGCCCCATAAACAGTAGAAAAATCAAGATCATTAGAATATAAGTCTCAAATCCTAGTAATTTGGCACTTAAAGTAGAGATAAGAGAATACCTTCGAGATAATGCATCAACAACCACATTCTAAAGACCTTGCTTATACTTAATCACATAGGGTAAGGTTTCAACAAATTCCATCAGCTTGTTATGCCTCTTATGCAACTTTCCTTGTCCTTTCAAATGCTTCAAGGATTTGTGATCAGTATGTATGACAAATTCCTTGGGCCATAGGTAATATTGCCAGGTTTGCAAAGCTCGAACCAATGCATACGTCTCCTTACCATAAGTTGGGTAATTAAGGGTTGCTCCACTCAACTTCTCGCGAAAGAATGAAATTGGACATCATTCCTGCATCAAAACAGCTCCAATGTCAATACCTAAATCATCACACTCAATCTCAAAAGTTTTAGCAAAGTTAGGTAAAATAAGCAATGGTGCAGAACTCAACCTATCATTAATCAAATTGAATGCATTTTCTTGCTCATCACCCCATTTAAAACCAACATTCTATTTCACAATTTCATTCAATGGTGTGGCTATGGTGCTGAAATCCTTAACAAACCTCCTATAAAAGCTAACCAAACCATGAAAGCTACACCCATCACCATATCCATAAGAGTCCTATTCTTCCTTTAGGTTACTCCATTTTACTGTGGAGTCCAAGGAAGTGTGAGTTAACTCACAATGCCCCTTTGGTCACAAAATGCCTTAAAATCATTTAGCATGTATTCACCACCATGATCAGTCCTCAATGACTTGATCTTCTTACCCAATTAATTCTCCACTAAGTGCAAGTATGTTTCAAAGCATCTCAATACTTCACACTTGTGCTTTAGTAAGAACACATGGGTAAATCGAGTACAATCATCAATGAATGTGATAAAGTATCTAAACCCAAGCGTACATGCAATTCTCACTGGTCCACAAAGATCGGAGTGAACTAATTGTAAAGCTTCTTGACTTCTAGTTGCCTTGCCAAAAGGCTTTCTTGTGTCCTTACCAACAAGACATGATTGACCTCTTTGTATAGAGGCCTTGGACAATGATCCAAGTAAGCCACGTGTGGCCAACTTAGTCATCCTTTGGAACTTCTTAAAGGTCACGAACCAAGACTTTTCTTTGGCTATATGGTATGTTGCTCCCGAATCTATAATCCACAAAAAATTAGATTTAGTTAAGTACATGCATGACACAACATGAACAAATGAAGTTGAAAAGGGATCATGTACCTTAGTAGGTGCTTTGCACTCATTTGAAAAGTATCCCTTAATTCCACAATTGAAGCACTTCAACTTGGCTTTGTTGTATTGTTTCTTAAACTTTTTCAAGGTGACACCGTTCCCATTGTCTTGACCATCCCTACTTTTCTTCTTCACTTTGAACTTGTTCTTGTGGGGAAAGAAAGTTCTAGTAACCTATGCCTTTGAATGGTTCTTGACGGCCATCACCTCTGCCTCTAGCAGAAGGTGCCTTGCAACATCATCAAATGACTTGATTTGAGAGTTATGATGTAAATTGACCTTCATCAATTGCCACTCCTCATCAGGTAAGGAACTGATTATTGCTTGAACTTGTTGCTCATTAGTGAGCACATGATCAGAGGATTTGAGTTGATGAATCATGCGTAACATCTTACGTAAGTGGGCACTCATGATGTGGTCAGCCCTCTTACTATAATTCTCAAACTTGAGAATCATAGTTCTTTGTTTCTCCAAAGAAACATCTCCATACTTAGTCTTGGCCGAATCCCATATGGCTTTGGCCAACTCAAGCATAGAGAAATCCACTATGAGTTCATCAACCATGGTACTCAAGAGAATAACGCGGGACATAGAATCTTTCTTCTTATATGTCTCATAGGCATTGGAGTTTTCACCCCCCGCTAGTGGCTCAATTGTATAGAAGAGCACATTAAGTGTATCTTGCTTAGTTATGATGAATTGAACCTTTTGTTGCCAAATGGAGTAATTATCTCCATCAAGCTTGAGTTCTTTATTTTAATTCAGCAACAATATTCTTACATAACCTCTACATTGATGTAATTATCACATATAAGTGTATTTCTACCACAATAAGACTTAATCAAGCATCATGCATGAGAAACAACTATTTCATGCTAAAACATAGCAAAAGAAATGCATATAGCATTCAATTAGAAATATTTCAACATGCTTTAATTGTTTCACAAAACATGTTCTCAATGAAGCCTTCAATTTAGCAAGGAAACTATCATAATTAGAACATTTGGCAACAAATACGTTCACTTGCCATTATCTTGAATGCATTAAAAAAATATACCAACATATTAGAATGTCAATTTTATGATCATAAAATCATTTCAAATCTTGCTTTCAACCTAAAGCTCTGATACCATTTGTTGAATTTAGATCATAACTAAAACAATAAATCTCATGATGTCATAAGCATACAAGATCCTACGCATGTCACTAAGAAGGGTAGCATGATATACTAACTTAAAACGCAGCGAAATAACTCCTTATATGCTTGATGTTTTGCCTCCCTTGTGGAGATCCACTATGGCTTCTCCTTCTTCTCCAACTCGCCATGGATGCAATGGATGGGGTAGACCAATCTCGTCACAATGCACTAAGGTTGGAAGAGTTGCTAACTTGTGAAAGTAACAATCCTTATGGTTCACCCACAATGCTCTTAATAAGCTTAACAACTATTTTATGGGAGAGTACTTCAACGCATGAAGACTTGAAAGAAGGGAGTGTTTTTGGCTCAAAGATGAGGAGAGGAGTGTAGTATTCGGCAAAAGAAAAAAGCTCTCTCAAAGAAACTATGAAATTCCCTTTTATAGGCCACCAAAAGGTGCCTTTGAAGAGTCATGACTCTTCCAAGAGTTATGTCTCTTGGCAAAACATCATGACTCTTCCAAGAGTTTTGTCTCTTGGCGAGACATCATGACTCTTGGCCAAGGGACACATCCTTTGGCAGAGAGACATGTATCTTCACTTAAAGTCATGATGGTACACTCATGACCAATCATTCTTACATGAACCCCTTTTTAGTCGAATGATCACAACCATTGGCCGAAACAATACATCCTTTCATCCAAAGTACACATACCTTGGTGAAAAGTTGTCATGTATGTTCATTCTAAGGCAAGGTACATGACGAATCTTCCCCATTGGCCAAATTCAACCTCTTGGCTGAATTCATCCTTTCTTGGCCGAATTCATGTATCCATGTGGAGAAAATGAACTTGCACTCTAAGTGCATGCATGGGAAGATGCATTATGGCATGCTACAGCTCATGGTACACCCTAATGTCCATTATGCATTCAAGCATGCTATATTCCTTCATCTGGCACCACCATCTATGCCGATTAAGCTTTTGGTTTCAACTCCAACTCATGCTCCTTAATTAGCTCTTCTAGCTTAACTAGTGTGAACACATTTATGGCTAGATTCAATTCCCAAGAACCAAAGATGAGTTGGGGTAATCTCAATTGAGTCTAATTGAGCTTATCCTTAGCTTTCTAGCTATTAACTAGTTTTAATGAGCTCCCATGAGCTCACATTAAGTTAGCTTTAGACACTTGAGCTAAGAGAAAGCCATGTCAAGCCACTTTAGCTTACACGAGCTTCATTGAGCTCTCTTGAACTGAGGATTAGCTCCTTACATGAAACCCAAGCACTTTGAAATATAGCTTGGCACGTCAAAATGGAATTTCTAGCACTTAAGCTATAAAATTCCAACACTTTATAACTTAGATTCTTATTAGGTAAAATTAGAAGTTGCAACCATAAAAGTTTTAATTGACCTAAATAAGAAGGCCAAAGAAGGAAAAGATGAGGAAACCACTAAGGAAACAAACATAGAGGCATTTGCAGAAGCAGGCACTGGTAACCAAACTACTTAAATACAACTAAATGCAAAGTAGTAAGGCCCAACAATTGAAATCGATAACTTTGCCTTAGAATCGACTAAGATATAAGGTTCTGGCTTGTTTTCTTGTTTCTTCTAATTTTTATTTTGTAGGTGTGCTAGTTGGTTTGGGAAAGCAAATTTTATCTAACTCATCGGCAATATATATTAATGTGAGCATATATGCAAGGCATGGATTATCACTATAGCTTCAAGAAAATGAAAGGAAACTCACCCTCTTCGTCAGCAAGAAAGGCATAAGACGCAGTAATGGCAGAACCTACAAAAGCATTGAAGAATGTGCATGGTGTCCCAAGCTACAAGGTCCACTCCTTTGGCAACTTATCAATAGGAGAGCCCTTATTATCTGAACGAGAAGGATTAGTAGGAAGTCTTGATTAGTTTACTGTTGCTTGAGACTCGTATATGGAAATAGTTGTATTACTGGTAAGATGGTCCTTGATATGATGATTTTTGTTGCTAGATGTGGTCTAGGCATGCTATTGTGTTTGTTTGGCCTGGGGGAACAGTTTTAGGGTTCCTCATGCTTTCTTGTACGTTCCTTTAGGATGGGGTAAGAGAATGCCATCTTTGGAAAGCTCTCGTTGTACATACATTTTTATTTATTTATAAATTTACTAAACTACCAAAAAAAAGATATAATATCTATGAAAAGAACTTAGACATGTTGTTTGTATGATCAAACAAGAAGAGCGATAAGAAAGGTTATAAATGTTACACTCGAGAATAAAGAAGAGATGGTGAGTGATAATTCTAAATTATGAATGCCATGAGTAAACAACTTGATAAGTTCAAAGAGTTCAGTAAACAACCAAGAAAGAGAATGCTTTTTAAATTACTATTGATAACAAATTTGTCTCATACAATGATAAAACATGCATATCTAGTAATGTATAAAACACTAAAAGCTAAACTTAAATCAATAATCATTTAAATTTAAAAATATTCAGCTTGTCTTAAATAAAATTAATTCCCTAATTTGTAACCATTATATAGGAAAATAACTCCAAAAGATATGCAAAAGAACAAAGAAAACAAATACAACTCATAATTGGCATAAAATCCTCCCAAAATTAGAAAAACAAGAAAATAGTCGATGTTACATTATCATTCTAGAGTTTGTGTCAAACAATCAATTTTTTAGAGCCATAACTTAAGCTGCAAAGCTCCAAATGATAAGAAAAGAAACAAAAGAAAAGAATAGAAAAAAAGAAAAGTAAACATTCAATAATATTATCTGTCAATCTTCGTTTTGCTAATTTTTGGCTATTTTTGGAGCATTGTTGATTGATTTATTAGTTGACTCACTATTTATTCTTCATTTACTTGTGTTTAACTTTTGCTACCATTGATTGGCTACTTAATCCTCATTTAATCTTCTTTGAACTTTAGCTATCATTGAAAATTCTTGTTGATTTTCTGTCTATTTGGTTGTCAGTAGGATCATTGATCACATTCTTGTTAAAGATTTTATATGTGGAAGTTAAGTTATAAAAGGCAAGAAAGTGAGAACATCACAGTGGAAAACCCCAAACTGGGTCACACATGTGTTTAGAGAAATTTGACTGTAAAAACGTAAGGGATTGTGAGGAAAAACAATTTTTTATTTTAAAGAAATTTTCTGTAGGTTTTTAAAACAAACGTAATGGTAGAAACAAGGTTGACATTAATCTTAAGTTGATTGTAGTGGCTATCCAAGATCAAGTTAAAGCATTAAACACAAGGTTGGATAGTAAAGAACTGTCATTCCAATCTAAATCCTCTAGGAGACATTCATTTGGGGAGGAAAAGGAGAATTCTGATTATGAGGAGAGTAGTTCTAGGAAGAAAAAAGGATTCTGTTGAAGAAAGGTAATAATTTTGGTAGTATTAAGATGAAAATACCTACCTTCCAAGGTAAAAATTATTCTAACTTGTACTTTTAGTGGGAAATTGATACACTGATATTTTCTTATCTTTTTAGTTCCTCTGTACTTGTATTTATTCTCATTTTTTGTCTTAAATGTTACACTTATCTTGTTTTATGCTTTTTAGGTACATTTAGATAGTAGATGTAAAAATGAGCTTAAGGAGATGAAATTAGTAGAAACAGAGTACATATTTGGAAAGAGGAGCTCAAAATGAGTAGTCCTAATCCCAATAGGATTAGGAATCCCCGTTGCACAAGGAATCCTATTCTGACATGAATTTCCTATTTTGGTAATTCGAGGAGAAAAATGGAATCAATAACGAAAAATATGATGGCAAGTAATCCTACTCCTACTAAGATTAGGAATCCTATTCGTGTTAGAAATCCTACCTCTGCAAGGATGTGCCACCTCCTCTTGCTTCTCCAATTTGGATTCCAACATTTAAAGATCAAATTTAACATGAAATAGAAATCCTTCTCCTTCATGGATTCTTCTTTTGAATCCTACAAGGATTCAACTTTCTCTTACACCTCCTCATGACCAATATAAATAGGACATATTAGCTCATTATTTTAACAACTTCTCATTCTCTCTCTTGTATGTT
>JANQBM010173792.1:0-23834 GCA_025594535.1 Erythroxylum domingense | reverse complement strand
GATTTAATAAGAAAATAAAATAAAATAAACCTAATGAAAACAAATTAAAGAAAACATGCAAAAAATGATAAAATTGGCGAATTCGGTAGGGATCCGGTTCTTTGGTTCAATCTTGGAATAAACCCTAATTAAGCATAATTCATTGATTTGTTGTTCTTTTATCTTTCTTAGCAATTATCAGTCGTAGATTAACAATAAGCTCTGTTAATTCCAATTTTTCCTTAGATCCTAGTTAATTACGAAGCGCTTATTAATTAACCCTAGCTATTAGGAAACCTAGAATAAGCCTCTAAGTTTATCCAGACAACCGCATTATGAATTAGAAAAATAGACCAATCTAGGAAATAATCAAACAAGCTCAGATTATTTAACCTATGTTATATTATCTATAATGATTTGGAACCATTAGTCACTATACATGAATCAGGAATACAATGATTACATATTGCATTCGATTCTAGCAATGGGTTTTCATGAAAAATGATTCAATAGAGCATTCAAATCATCACCACTCAAATACCCAATCAATTCACACAAGAAAACAAAATCAATTTCTAATGAGAGAAAGAAACAACAAAACAATAAAAAAATACCTAACCTGGGTCGTCGGCATCGATGTGGCCTCCAAACTAGCGTTGGAATCTTAGCCTTCCATAGGTCTCCCAAGAAAAAGCTTAAGCCCCCACAAAAATAATCCCAACCGAAACCCCTTTGGGTTGTCTTCACTCATGAAAACTCTTCCTGGCTAATAATATTCACCGATGGGAAAATTAAAGATGGCAATTTTTGGTCCACTCTCCTATTCACGCCTCCTCCCTTCTATGTTTCACACTACTCTTTGTTTCTACCGCCCTCTCCAAGCCACAACTCTTCACTCCTAAGCTGCTATTATATTGTGCTATTGATGGAATGAATTAATGTTGGGGTTTTTGGTCCACCCCTCCTATTCAAGCCAAACCGTCGCCACTGTAGCCTTACTACGTCTGCATTAAGGGCATGTATTTTCTTTTCTTTTCTGTGCATTTTACCTTCTTGGACTATCATTTTACATTTGGTCTTTCTCTTGACTGCTTCTTTATTTTCATTTTTGGACTAAATTTTCCATATTTTCTTCTAATCCAACAAACGCTATTTGTAAGAGCTTTTATTGTCTTCTTCTTGCTCTAATTCTCTTCTTCTTACTCCATGAAGACAACTGAGTGTAATTCTTTAAAAAAAATTCAAATGTACTCTTTTAACTCACTTTAATTCCTTTGCTTCCAAATTGTACATAAAATCATATATGAATTAAAGTGAGTATCTTAAGCATTTTCGTATCATTAATCGCTAAGTGTAAATGAATAAATGTATCAATAATTAAACACATATCGGAACCACAACCATGATTATATTAATTCATAAAATATGGAATAAAACACAAAGGATACAAATGTTGGGATCCTCTATCTCAAAGATTGTATATCTCATAATGTGACTTTCTAATAATATAAAATGTTTTTATCTCTTATCAAAAATGTTAGTCAATAAATACACTTATCCATTTTTCTTTAATCTAACTATATCTTTGTTCCTTGAGATTTCTTGTGCAAGTTTATTATATAGTAATTCTTTCATTTCTTCTTTGCCTACACCTAATCCTATTCTATCTTCTTTAGATATAGATCCATTAACTCCTCCATACGATCCTTCCTAATCTGATCACTCATAAAAACCTCTAGCTCCTCAACCCATTCCATTATTTTCTTTCTATATAAACCCCATACATATTGTGAGATAAGCTCTAACCCTTCATAGTAGAACTAACACTTCAAAATACCTTACTTCCAAAATAGTTATTCTTAGCTACAAATGGGTCTATAAAATTAAGATCTTAAGTTGATGGATAAATTAAAAGATATAAAACATGACTTATTGCTTAAGGCTTTACCTATAAATATGGTATTATTAATAAGAGGATATTTCTCCTTTAGCTCATTTAACCTCCATCCTTAATCTAATTATGGTTGTGACTAGAAACATTATCTATTATTCTATAAATATTTCAATACAAACCTTCCTCAATAGTGATCTTTTAAAAGAAGTATATATACAAGCACCACTCGATTATAATGATTCACCTAATAAGGTTTGTCATCTTTGTAAAACCTTATATAGATTAAAAAAAGATCCTCATAAATGATTTGTCAAATTTATCTCCATCATTAGCTAACTTAGCTTTTAGTCAATATTTTATTAATTGTTCTTTAAAGAGAAGATCATACTCTTCTTCTTCTTTATATTAATGATATGATAATTTTTAAATATGTCACTCAAGGTATCGCCACTCTCAAATCTTTTCTCTATCACAATTTAAGATTAAGGAGTTTGGTAATATGAGTTATTCTTACACTGTGAAGTTTCTTTTGATTCCTCTAGCTTTTATCTATTATAATTCAAATATGCTAATGTCCTTATCTCTCATATTGGTATCATTGAATTAAGATGGTTACCATCCCACTAGAACTGAATATTCATCTATTGTTTAGACTCTTCTCGGTGGTAGAACTCTATATCATCAACTAGTTTATAACCTTACCTACTTTAGTTACACTCGTCCTAATATTGCTTAGCTATTCATACTATTATTCAATTTAAGACTACACCTTGTACCACGCACTTTTTCTAATATCCTTCACATCCTTTAGTACATAAGAGGAATCATACTAAATGGTCTTCTCTTCTTTAATTCATCATCACTAGATTTGAGAGCATACTCTAATGTTGATTAAGATAAAGACCCTATTGATCATCATTATAATACTAGATCTTATATCTTTCATAATATGCCTCTCATTTTTTATAGTAGTAAAAAATAAAATGTTGTGTCTTGCTCTAGTGCAGAAGCAAAATATTAAGGTCTTATAATTACAATGGTTATTTAAAGATATGGATTTTATTTCCTCCTCTATAAATCCTCTTTATTATGATAATAAAAGTGATATGAAAATTGTTAACAATCATATTTTTCATAAACACACCAAACGTAATGAGGTCAATTTCTATCTTATATAATATCATGTACTTGAAGATATTATTTTAACTTTTTTTTCTATCTCTTCACAATCTAGTACCACATATATCATCACCAAATCACACTCCCCTCATTAGTTTTAGGATATTATATATAAACTCAAAATGATAGGTTCTTCACCATGTTGAGTTTGAGGGGGTAAGTTAACATATTTATAGCATATATATAGCTTAAGTGTAGGATATTTATAAACTTTAAATGTAGAAACACACTAAGGGTACGAGTGATACAAAAATATAACCTTAAAGACAGAGATAATAGTTCTTAAAATAAAGGCCAATAGTAAAAAGAGTTTTGTATAATTTACCTAAAAATAAATTTTTATTTTAATATAATTAATTATTTCATATTGAAGAAAGCATGACACAATTCCTTAATTTATTAATAAGATTGAAGTTTATGTAACTTACAGACTAAAATAATAAGAGGTCTGATATTTTGATTTTATTATTATACTTCATATGTAGATGTAAATATCAATATGTTATGAGAAGGAGAAAACTTACGAATTTATAAGAAATCATTGCTACGTCCATTTTATTATCAATTAATGATATTTTTAATCATATCATCTAAAAGATGACTAATCTAAGATTTTAAAAACAATTTTTTATTTTTTGGAATTTAAATAAATAATTGATTAATTGTTATGAAAGGAATAAAAAAGGAATAATAAAATAAGTTTCAAACAGAATAAGATACAATAACATAGTTGATTTTACGGAACACTAGAATTAAAGGTTCCACTTCCTTCTATGGCAGAAGCTTAGAAGATTAGTCACTTAATGAGCTACCAATGTTTCCTTAATTTAGAAATAACTTATGAATTAGAGTGTGTTTTAACTTCTTCTATTGAATTCTTTGGTTTCTTTCCCTCCAGATAGTATAAACTGCACAATTGAGGCTGAGACTTAAGCAGATTCTATCATTTCCTATAGAATGGAAATTTTCTTCAAACCATTTTAATACCTTGCTCTAATCTAATTTATGAAAATATTGATTTAGTTTATGTCGAATACTAACCCAAATGGGGGCAGTGCATTCACATTTGAAGTATAAGTGGGCAATTATTTCTTCTTCGATATTACATAGTTAAAAAAAGAATGTCATTAGATCCATTTATCTTATCTATAATCTGTAGTTTTTAGTCTTCCTCTAGTTATTATCTATGTTGTGAATGAGGCTTTAGGCTTCAAAAGTCTTTGCAAAATACATTGAACCTAGTTATAATTAGGATAGATGGTTTAAGTGCCTTAATGTAAGAAGAGTTTGAGTATTCCCTGTTGGAACTTAAGCTCCTAATAGGCTTATCAAAGATTGAGGACTTTGATTGATAGTTGAGGAGAAAAAGATGGAGAAAAAATATAGAGCCTTTCAGTTCCCCTAACTTGAAATAACTAGGAGTTGGTTTCTTTGATGCTTTGAACTCAAGCATGTGGTGACATTCTTGAAGACAAAACAGAAATGACATTTCTGAGGAAAAGAGGACTAAAGGAAGTCCAATTATAAAACCAATACCAAGTATCATTTCCATTCCCCACCTAGATATTAATGAAAGGATACATTAGATGCCTTCTTCTTAAAATCTAGATAAAAAACTACATATGCCCTTTCTTCTCCATGATCTACCATAGGCAGTTCTCTTTGAAATAGAAATCATTAATCCATTTACTCCAAAGGGATTCCTTGTCCTTAAATAGTCTCCAAATCCTTTGTGTGGCCTGCATTGTCTGAAAGATCAATATAATGGTTAGGCTAAGACCTTTTCTTGCTTTCTGCCACAAAGCTTCTCCTATTTGACTTTTATTCCCTTAGAAATGTCACACTTACAAACTAGAGAAAGTTTTTTATGTATTTTTTCACTTCCTTAATTTTTCTTTTAGGTAAAAGAAGATAAGAGCTCCAATGGGTGTGTATATTTTCTAGAACTAAGATAATCAAATACACTCTCCCATCTTAATACTTCAGCCTGTAAGCAGAAATGGGGACCCCCAGGTAGGTGAAAGGCATACCATGCACACTCTGTCCAAAGATAAGCTGAAGACTTTTTAGAATGTGTATTTAAAGAAAAGTATATGTTACTCTTACTAGAGTTGATGCTAAGGCTAGAGAGTCTTCTGAAAACTAAGAGGGAATTCTGCAAAATTAAAATATATTCCTGATGAGTACCATATAATAATAGTAGATCATCTAAAAAGATAATTAAGTGACATTTCTCTACATTTATGATGAAAAATGAAGTTTGGGTTCCTGAAATGGTTTTAGTTGATAATTTTGTTCAAGACTTCCATTACTATAACAATCAAGTAGGAAGAGATGGCGTCTGCCATCCTGATTTCATTTCAACCTTGAAATTGATTAGTAGGGGAACCATGATGAGGATAGAATAAGACATAGTAGATACACAAGTTTGAATCCATTTAATGAGTAAGCTAGGGAAACCAAACCATTTTTTAAAAAAATTAAAATGAAACCTAGTGAAGTCTATTAAAAACCTTGGGAAAATCAATTTTGATAGCACAACTTTTGATATTTCTACCAGAGGTGTACTCTCTTATCAATTTTTAAACATGAAGAATATTACATAAAATTGATCTGCCTAGAATGAAGGCCCCTTAGACAATGTATGAACTTATTCAAAGTGTCTTTAAGTCTGTTGGCTAGTAACTTAAAGATGACTTTATAGACAATGTTGTAATAAGAAATAGGGCAAAAATCACAAAGACAATTGAAATTAAGGTGCTTAGGGATTAAGCAAATGTGAGGGGCATTTAATTCCTCAATATTTTCCTAGAGTTCAAAAATTACAGCACTATATCTACTAGAAGACTATAGTTAATATGCCAAGTTTTTTGAAAAACGTGGTCATTAAACCCATTTGGCCTAAGGGTTTGGGGCTAAATAATATGGAATTAATTTCCTAAGGAGATGAAAGGAGTAGCAATTTAGTTAAAACATCCTATGAAAGAGAATTAGAGAGACCTATAAAATTTTCAAGCTCTACCAGGTTGGATGGATGGGAGTTTGAAGCTCCTAATAGACTTTCAAAGACACTGAATATCATTCTCCTTATCTTTTTATATGAACATATTCCTACTCGAGTCTTAAAGACAAGTTATTTTGTTAAAATTTCTCTTTGCCAAGATTGAATTGTGAAAAATTTTGGTGTTGAAGTCTCCCTCTATGAACCAAGTTGTTCTTGTTTTTTGCATTAGCAAGGTATTTTGTTCTCAAAGAGCCTCAATGTAATTCTCAAGGTTGCTTTTCTTAACATTCCTATATTCACCATTGTCAGGATTGAGGTAGGAGTTTTCTTATGCTCTCCTCAACTCCATTTTGGCCTCAAATAGTTTTAATTAAGGTATTGGAATAATAAGGAGTGAGAAAACAATTAAGTTTACCTCTAAGAAGTTAAAGTTGCCTCATTAGTTGGTATTGAGGTAGGAATTTTCTTAACATTCCTATATTCACCATTGTCAGGATTGAGGTAGGAGTTTTCCTATGCTCTCCTCAACTCCATTTTGGCCTCAAATAGTTTAACAAAGGTATTGGAATAATAAGGATTGAGAAAAAATTTAAGTTTACCTCTAAGAAGTTGAAGTTTCCTCATTAGTTAGTATGCTTTCTAACTTGGAATTGTGGAACTCCATATGTCTTGCACACGATTCTTGCAACCATCCTTGTTGGTAAGGAAATTGAAGAATCTAAAATGGGATCTGAGCAAATTGGAGAATTGAAATTCAGAACCTCCATATTGGAGTGATCAAAGCATAAAGGGGAACCAAAGAGTGCATAAGAATCAAGAAATTGGTTCAGTCAAAGATGGTTGATAAGAACTCTATCCAGCTTTTTCCTAATAGGGCAATTCCTAATTTTCTTATTGCTCCAGGTGAAGAAATTCCCAACTGATCTTATATTATCCATTTTTAATTTAGGAAAAGCATATCCCAACTCCCTAGTAATGTTGGAAAGATTTGTCCTATCCCTCTAAGTTTCTAAGGGAAGCATATTGAAATTTAGATCCCCAAGTATGAACCAAGGCCTATTGATTCATCTATGAATGGAATATAAATCCTCTAAAAGCTTAGCTCTCTGGAATCGAAATTGGAAGCATATAAAATATAGATTTCAATCTCAACATCAATCTCAATGAGCTTGTAGCTAAGGTTTATATATTGATTAGAAGAACTGATGATAGAAATTTAGATTTTTAAAGGATTGTAAGAAAGAGTAATCTACCATTGAAGTGAGAACCATGATTGGAACCAAAGTTTCATAATTTTCCCAAAACTTTCACAGCATCATTGAGCTTATATTTTTTTTATTTTGGTTTCAAGAAATCCCACTAGAATTGGTTTCTTCTTTAGAAAAATGTCCCTAACTGCCTATCCCCTGTAGGGCTCATTAAAGCCTCTAATATTCCAAAAAAAATACTCAAGGCTAAAGAGTTGAAATTACCAACCCTTTTTGGGTTTCCTTCTTTTCCTCCTAGATTTCCTGGTAGAGGTAAGTGTGAATTCAGCTTTCAACTCTAATCTCTTATCAGTTTGAGTTTGATGTTGGGTCCCCTCTTTCATTTCCTCATCTATTGGTCCAGTAGTTATCCCTCCTTATTCAATTCAATTTTATTGAGCTAATTTGACGTAGAATTATTTTGTTGCTTAATCAAGTAAACACCATCAGTTGATTGTTCCTAATTTAGATCTTTAGAAAAAGTGACAAAAGGATTGTCATATGTATTCTAAGAATCCCTGGGGAAAATAACTTCCCAGTAGGCCTCTATTGTTATTTTCCCAAAGTTGATTTCCAATTATAAGAAAGTTAAACTTTAGTCTTTATAAGTTCATTAGCGAAACTAAGTTTCATAAAAAATAGGCTATCATATAGGTGTTTCTTGGATTAATTTCCACATAAATGCAAGCATAGTTGATCTTTTTAATCTTAGAAGTAGCTGAATCAAAATCCATAGGTTTACCAATTGAACTAGCCAAGAAACTCAGGCCATGCAAAGTTCAGTATTCTAAAGATATGTATTGGAAATTAATCCAAATTGGGATGGATTATATGAAAATCTTGTCAAATTATAACCCTAGAACCCATTGTTGGATGAACATTGATTGTTCGCTAACATGCCAAAGGTTAGCTTCCATAAGTTTGTTTATGCTTTCACTGTCTACGAATTTCAATAAGAAAGTGTAATCAACAGTGACAAGAATTTTGTCAAAACCCTTATTTACTCACTGGTTATTACGCAATTATGCATGAAGGGGAAAGCAGGTTTCTTGCTAAAAAAGAAGCCAACTAGGGTGTTACTCCAACACTTGACCCCTCTCTGTAGTAGCTCGACTGGTAGAAATACAATGTCATCCACTATGGTAGAAGAAAAAAGCTTAGGTTTTTTCTGTGCAAGGTTTGAAGACACAACATTGCTCCAACACTTTCCAAATCCATTTATGCCTTTAGCCTTTTGTTTATAGAGGAAGTCGATATCCAGAGTCTCTTGAAGAGTAAGGAAGTTGAGCTAAGCCATACCTTTGGGAGAGGAACCTCCCTCAGGGCCTTCCATGTAACTTCCTAAAGATAAAAAGTTACCAACCCTTAATTAGAACACGCCTAAAATGGGAAGTTACTTCTAGTGAGAAAGTTATTATTCATCCTAGAGAAAAGCTGGGAATCTTGTTTTTGTGAGTTACTCCTAAGGAAATTTTGATTTAAAATTAAACTTATTAAAATCAAGTTGTATCAAAAATTAAGTCATAAATTTTCCATTAAAGGATAAATAGGCCATAAAGACATTCATTTAGAGAATTTATAAAGGAATCGAAAATGATTAATAATGCATAATAATTATTTCTATAATTTCTTATTCTTTAATAAATTCTTAATAAACCACCAAGTTATGTTAATTTTTTTTTGAAAGATGAATGAAGAAATTTTATTAGCACTGGCAGAGCAATTACACCATTGCAATGATAGGATATTGCAATATCCAAAAATTACAATTGTTTATTACAACAAGCTTATGAGCTGTGATTTAAAAATTCCATATGAGTTTTATGCCTGGAATGAGATTTGTTTCTGCATTTTTGCTAACATAAGTTCTCTAATCTAATTTAGTGTGTATTCTACCAGATGATGTTTTTCAGTGTCTACCCCTTTGTAAAATATAATGTTTCTTTCTCTTCAAATCGATTAGATTATGGATATGAAGGTAGTTTTAAAGATCATTCCATCTTGCTTGAGTTCTTTTCTATTTTTTATTATATATAATAGGACTGTATTCTATTCGTATAAGTGACAATGCTCTATTAGTAAATGTAACTCCCTACTCTAAATGACCTTTGAGCACTTAGATTAGAAAAAAAATCTCCTTCTCGGTTATAATTCCCAAACTATCTGTCCTTTGTTCTAATCATGTTCTTATAACTATCTAACTAATCATAGATGCTTTATGATTAATGGTTTGCCTCTATATTAGCTCATACCAGGGTGCATACTCAAAACAAGTTCTATATATCTTATAACATGAAGCATTTTTGAAAGATATATTATTATTAGTTAATCAGATGATCTTTTAATCCCTGTGCAAATAAATGAGTTGAGATAGAATTTTTTTCAAGCAAGAGGAACCTCTAAAATTGCATTAATAATCCCCATTCAATATGATTTAATAGACTTTGACATTTATAGATATCCTAAGTATTAAATGTGTTAGTTCATTTCTTTTTATTAAGGGGCTATGATCATTCCAATTGTCTATCCAGAACTAGGAGATTTCTCCATTCGCTAATCTATTCTTGATCCAAGGATAAATGTAATTCATTAACTTAATCATACGTTTGAAGTTCTATGATTATTCTTTGCTTATTTCCAATTGTCATATGTTCTAATCCTTTAACATAAATCTTATTAATCCATTTAGCCCATAATGTTTCTTTGTCAATATTTAACCTCCATTTCCTCTTGGATAGTAGAATTTTCTAAATGAGTGTTATGAAACTTTTCCCAGTCCCCCATCTTTCCTTAGAATGGAAATTTCATCCCATTTGACTTTAGCCCCTTTTGATTCTTTGCCTTACCACTATAAGAAGGATTTGACACACTTTTCAATTTTTTTTATAACTTTCTTTGGTAATACTAAATAAGCACTCCAATGAACATGCAAACTTTTAAAACAGAATTGATGAGGATTAGCTTAGAAGTAAATGATAAGAATATGTTATGTTAAATATTGATTTTTTCTTTGTATGATTCAATCAATGGAATTAAGCAATATATTTTGTCTTAGAGGTGGTAATGGTGATTTCAAGATATTTAAAAGGAGGAATTTGGACATTCAAACTAGTTTTCCTGCTAAGCTCAATCTAATTATGTACATTTATGAAAGAAATATATTGTTTTTGTTAAAATTCATTTCCAAAACAGAGTAGTTTGTAAATAAATTCTAGATTCCTAAAATAATCTCTATGGATTGGATATCAACCCTATATAACAGCTTCAAATCAACTTTAAGAACCAGGTGATCGATCCTCAGCTCTTTATATATGTGATGGAAGTAAACTTACCATTGCAAGAGATAAAAGTGCTTACAATCTGGATAGTGCTTCAATTACCAAGGTGAATAAGTAGAAAGAAAGAGAATAACTTTGTCTTATTCCCTTGTTGTTTCTCTTTTTGAAGGTTTGAGAAAGGGGTTCCATTTATTATAATACTAAATGATGTTGTGGTTATGCATTTCATTATCCATTGAACAAGCTACGGTGGGAAGCTAAGAGCTTGTAGGAATTTTTCAATAAAATCCCATCTGATGGTATCAAAAGTTCTAAATAAATCTATCTTGATTGCACAGCTTTTTATGGACCTTTCTATTGAATAATCCGTCATCAATTTCTAAACAACTAGGACATTGTCTCTAATAGATCTTCCAGGTATGAAAGCCCCTTGAGTTGGATTGATAACATCTTTTAAGTTTAGCTCTAGTCCATTTGTAAGGAGTTTGGACATCATCTTATAAACTATGTTACAACATGAAATAGGCTTTTAATCCATCATTAAGGGTGGATTCTACTTCTTTGGGATTAGGAAAATATAGGATTTGTTCATCTCTTTTAACATTTTCAATGATCCCTTATATAGCTTCAATAAACAAACCACTAGTAGCATCCCAAAGTCTCCCAAAGAAAAGTACAAAATAACCATGTGGACTAGATACTTAATCCTAGTTGATTCCATTTTTTAAGATTCTATTGATGTCTTTTTCTCCATGGTTATTATTACAGTCTGATCCTATCAAGTTAATGAAGTGATCTAAAACAATCTCCTCCATCTTGTTCTCGTATAAGTGATGAATCCCATAATTATCTCTCATCATTAAAATTTTATTTATATTTCTTCTGGCTTAAATCAATGAATGAAAAAATTTGTTGTTAGCATCTCCTTCTTTTAACCAAGTAATCAGTGAATTTTGCTCGAGAATTGAATTTGATAAAGCATTATATTACCCCTTCATTCTCTAAGTCTCCAAAACTCTTAAAACATTATCTTGAGGATGTTTATAGCAATTTTCCTAAGTAGTCCTCATATTGTTCTTTGCCTTAATAACACTCATGATTTTCCCTTAGTAAAAACCTTAACTGTATATTTAACAAATTAGAGCTTCATTATGAGTTGGTAAGTCTTATATCATTTAACTTCTTTTTCCAATTATTGTCTACCATCTTTTGAAATCCCTCTCCTTTTATTAACCCATTAAAAACCCTAAAAGGAACTCTAGTTGGAATTTATGGATAAAATCATAGAATTTCTATCCAAGAGTGATAAGAGAAGACACTGTCACCAGAATTAGCATTAGAATATGAGAATTGATTAAGCCACTGTTGATTAACTGTTACTCTATCTAGGTTTTTCCTAATAAGCAAGTCCCCTTGTTACTTGTTTATCCAAGTGAATAGGTAACCTGCATACCTCAGATCCATAAAGCCTACATTTGATTATGGCACCCTCAGCTTCTAATAGGGATAATATATAGTTAAAATCACCTCTTATCACCCAAGGCCTAGATATTCCTGCATTAACTGTTTTGATGTCTTCCCAAAGTTGCATAAATCATTGACAGTTCAAAATTGGTATTTGTACCTTGAAGCCGGAATTTTAGATGTAGGAGAAGATCATATTCCTAGGTTGTTTGTAACAATACTTTATCTAAATTATAGGTAAAAATTTTGTTCGTATTGCAATGGATAGCTAAATGTATTCTTTGGTGCTAAAGTTTCATCAGTTTTTGTAACCTCTACATCTTACGCTAGCTTAGGGAACTCCTCTTGGCTAAGGTTGATCCCTCTTTCTTCCTCTCCCTTTGTCAAAGGAGGTTACAAGACCAAGTTCCATAAGGTTGAGACCCTATGTAGGGTCTTAACAAGGTGGTTACACCAATGTGGCAAGAAACTTTTAGCTAGCGGTAAGTTACCATAAAATGAAAGAAGCAGGGGCAGTTAGGTAATTTTAAGTTATAAGTTAGAGCCCTTCTCTTCAGGAGAAAAAGGACATTAGCTTATGTTAAGTTTATAACTCTTAATCAAACAAGGGCAAGAATTTTTGAAAAAAATTACATAAACATTATGAATAATCAGTTCAATAAGAATCAATGTATGACAATAAATTAATCTTAAAATTTTTATAAAAAGTAAAGATATATGAATTGATCATTAATATGCAATTTGTGAAAAAATAAACTTGAAACATGTGAATAATTGAAATATAAGTTAGATTTGGTTACTTAATGTTTCAAGATAATTACTATTAAATACATGTTCATAATAAAATGATATGTATGCCAATTATACACTGTTTTGTTTCGTATATTGTTATATAAAAGTTTTTAATTTCTAGGAAATCTTTATACCTTTAATATATTTACAAGATTTAAATTTATTATCTATCTTTAGTATTGAGAGTTATTTTTGATATTTTGTTGAAAATTTAAGAATAACTAATTTACTATATTCTATGTTACATTATTAAAAATTTTAAATTACTATTGTATTGCTTTATTTATATTAAAATAAACTTTCAAAGAAGAAGGTAGTAGGAAGAAATCTATAAAAACTTGTACATTTAATCCTTTTAGATAAACCATATGTTCCAAATAAAACTCTAATGAAAATAAACCAAATGAAAACATTTATCAATAAGTATACATCTATAAACCATATATTTAAACAAAAATTTTTCTTTTCTTTCTATTATTCTTTCAAGTTTTCTATTTTCTAACTATTTTTAAAAACGATTATTTTACTTTCTTGTATGCTTTAATTATTATAATTATAATTTAATTATGTTAAAAATTTTAAAAATATTATATTTAAAAAAGTTTTGAAAAAGGTCAAAAATTACAGATAAGAGGACATCAACTTCTTAACCATACATTCAAATAAAGTTCTCTCTTTCCTTTCTAATTTCTTTAAAGTTTTGTATTTTGAAATTACTTTTTATATTATTGTAGTGATAAGGTAATATTTATTCATACATTTTTTTTGGAGCTATTAGACATATCTTGAAATTATTAATATTTTAGGTAGGTGCCTTAGATGTGCTTTTTAAAACTTAATTATCTATATTATTTACTTTTATCATTAATTATATTTATTTTCTAGCCCATTTGTTTTATGCGTCATATAAATTCTTACCAATAAACAAAATCTAAGTTAACTAAAGGATTCAACTAACTTTTATCTTGAGATAAATAATGATTAAATTGTTCCAATATACATCAAATTATTTGTAAACAACTATTCTCTTATTTCTTATACCAATTCTTTACTGTGTATAGAAAAAATGTTAATTGTAAAATAATCTCCAACTTTACTCAATTTTTGAATACTAGCTCGAACTTTAAAAGTGACACTAAAAATGCTCGAACTTTAAATTTTTGCAAAAATAGTGCTAAAATCCTACGCCATAGTATTTTTTTTGTCAAGTAGTTGCCATGTAGGATAGTGATACCATATCTGATATTTGAATTTAATAAAAAAATTTAAAATTATTAAAGACAAAAATGACATCTCTGATATGTGTAGAGAGCAAGATAAAAGACAGAGAATGTAAAACTTTGACTTCTTACCAAAATCTGTTGCTTTATTATTCACTACTCGATCTGTTAGTTTGTTCCCTATTTATTTGTAGGTTGTTACTTGTTTTGTAATTTTTTTGGTTGTGATTACAAAAATATGACATGATTTTAATCTAAAAATTTTCTCAGAGTCTAGAAAGATAAAGGTTGTTACATCTTGATTCATCTCAAGTTTGACTACTTTTTTTAGTTACTAATGCTTCACATTTTAAAACTCTAAAAGATTATGAGTATTTCTGCTATAAAATGATATCTTAAAGGTTGAGGTTAATCAAAGTTGAGATTTGTTTTATTGTTTTTTGAAAAATTAAAATTAAATATATTGGAAAATTAGTGAAAAGAGTGAACAATACAACTTATGAAGAGAAAACAAACTCTCCCATGAGAAGACGACAATGCAACCACATACAATTGTTAGACACACAGAAAATCAGCAAGCACTGGATGACAAGTATCAAAAGCCACAACATCAAAGAGTGAACGGCAGCATATGAAGAATCGAAGAAGGCTCTGGATGGTAAAAGGGGTAAAATCTCACACTTTTGCAAACCGATGCTTGAAATCTTCCCTAATTAGGGTTGGAATATTTAGTGCCAATGGTAGCCACTTCTTACTATAGAAAAGCCACAAGTGAGAAGATTCTGTCTAATGCTTCTTTCTTTGCTCATTTTCCATTTAATCAATTATTTTATGTCTACTCAGACCATATTTGAGTTTTAGAAAAAGCTCCTTATTTTGGAGATTGCCTACCTCGAAGCAAATTTCCAACTTTCTCTTACTCTCCACATGCTTCTTTTTTTATTAGTCCTTCCCTAGATAGTCTCAACAATAAGTAGTCTCTCAGTTAAACCCTAGCACCAAAATCACTTTGCCCTTTGACACCTTATGATAAGTCTTCCTTCTATTGCTTTCTCTGTGGTATATTTAACTTATGTTCTTCACTGTAATCTCCATGAAATAGACCTTAGTATAAACACACTCAATAATATTTTATTGACTTCTACTGATATCCTAGAACCTGTATAGGTTCCTTTCAGCCCATATTTCCTTAATGCAAGTCACAAAGGAAATTAGGTAGATAATTGTATTAGGATGGGTAACAGTCTTTAAATTAACAAACCATTGAAGAATCCCTACATGTTGATGTTTACTTAAGAGCTAAAGACATTTATGTCTAATCTAAGACCAAATATCCCTAGAGAATTGACACTCAAAGAACAAATGGTCCCTATTTTCTTGCCTTGAATTACACAAGACATGACTAAGTAGAATTCGGGAAAGAAAGTATATCTATTATACTTAACTTGTTTAGGGTAGTAAGTCATAGAATGAAGGAGGAGCTACGCAATAGCTCTTTATGAAAAACCGCATCATACCATCCCTTTTTGAATTGTTTAGGGTAGTGAGTCATAGAATGAAGGAGGAGTTATGCAATAGCTCTTTTCCCAAACCATATTATACCATCCCTCTTTGACCTCTCTCTAAATTAACCATCTTTACAACTTTTAGTGCTAAATAATCCCTTCGGATGATTTCTCTAATTATATTTATCAGGGGATGATAAGTTAGGGAGATAGTTGGGTTTTGGGGATTGAAGTTCCCTTCGGAACTCTATCCATTGCCCCTCCCTAATAAAGGATTTAACCTTAGCAGTTGAAGGGAGGTGTCTAAATAGCTGAGTTGCCCCTGTTTAATTATCGTACTAAAAACTAGCCCTTTCTACATTCCCTACTTGACATGTGATTTCAGACTTCAAATCATCCTTGACCTTTAGTAATTTCGCTAGAAACCAAGAGTAAGAAGTCTTGGGGTTAATAGCCCATATACCCCTACCTTTTAGGACATAACTATATAGTCATTTAACCCATAGGGTCTCATTACCCTCAAGAATGGACCAAAACATCTTTATCAAGAGAGCTTTATTAGAGGATTTGATTGGAATAAACCCCCTAGGCCTCCCTCCAACCTAGGTCTCCAAACATTAGCCCACTTTTCTTAGGCATGTCTCTTGTTAGGGTCACTTCCTCCCCATAAAAATTTCCTCATAAGTTTTTCCAAAGATTTAATAACTCCCTTTACTAACATTATATTAGAAGACCAATAGATATGTATGGAATTAAGAACTGAGTTGAATAACTATAGTCTACCTCTAAAGGACAAGGTTCGGTTAGTCCAAGAAGTCAATCTTTTTTTAATTTTTTCAATGAGGGGATAACACTCAATAAATTGAATCCTTCTAGTAGTGGTTGGTAAGCCTAGATAGCATATAGAGGATTGATTTCACCTTATTCTTGCTATAGAGGTAACTCTTTCTTCCATTTGATCAACACTCTTGAACAAAACAAAGTGACTTTTAGCAAAATTAACTTTCAATCTAGACATAAATTTAAATTGATTCAATGAAGTCATAAGGAGATTAATAGACCCCTAGTCAGCTTTAGAGAATAAGAATAGGTCATCTACAAAGCACAAATTCACCAAAGAGACTTTCTTACATTAACTTTGATGTTTAAACTTTGTACCCGTGCCAATATTGTACCTCAAGTGAGAAGTAAGAGTTTTCATATATAATATGAAATTTTAAGGTGACATAGGGTCCCCTTACCTAAGTCCCCTCTTTCTATGAAAAATATTTGTAGGAGTTCCATTGACTAGAATAGCATAAGATGGAGAAGTAATACAAGTTTCAATCCATTTAGTGAATATACTTGGAAAACATATCACTTCAAGAGGACTCAATATAAATTTCCATTCCACGCTATTAAAAGCCTTTTTAAAATCTATCTTGAAACCATAATTCTTTAGAGCATTCTTCTTTGAGTAGCTTCTTAGAAGTTTATGAACTATGAATATATTATCTCCTATTTGTCTATCCTGCAGAAACGCACTTTGGTTATCACTAACCAAATAACCAAAAAGAAAGTTTTATTCTATTAGCAATAATCTTTGTGATCACTTTAAAGAGTAATTTGGAGCATGCAATTGGTCTGTAATCCTCCAAAGATACTAGATTGCTTAGCTTAAGGACCCAACAAAGATACGTTTTGTTGATTTCCTTCAATAGATGCTCGTAAAGAAAAATTCTTTAACAGCTTGCTTCACTATTAGGCTTATTTTAAGCCATGCTTTCTATAAAAAAAACCATTGAAACCATCCGATCTTGGTGCCTTATTAGGATTCATTTGGAAGACCACCCTTTCTATCTCAAAATCATCAATAGTCCTAGAAAGTGAGGCCTTCTCCTCTGTCGAAAGTTTGTTATGAATAATAAAATCCAGGACTTGAATAGGAACAGTTGAATTCTAACAACAGTAGAAATCTTTAAAGAGCATTTTGGCCTCTCTCAACAACTCCTCTTGTTTACAAATCTTCCTCCCATCATGCATGGTGATTTCCTTTATAAAGTTGTAGTTCTTCTTGGCTATTATGAAGTTGTAGAAAAATTTAGAATTTTTATCACCTTCCTTGAGCCACTTTATCTTAACCCTCTGCTCCATTAGACTGGCATGATTATTCATAGTTTGCAAGTAATCTTTTAAAGCAATTTTCTCCAAAGATAACAAAAAGTTATCCCTTGGTTTATAGTAAAGAAGATTTTGCACTTGGGAGAGCTTGTCTTTGACTACTGAAATGGATTGATAAGTGTTTTCCCCTTTGGGTTTTTTAGAGTGTTTAATCCCTCTTTGATTATCTTAAGCTTTTGGAAACATTTGAACTAAAGTGTACCATTTACTATAGTTGACACCCAGTCACTTAAACATCCCTGGAAACCTTCCACATCAACCTGGAAACCTTCCACACCAAAAGGAGACTATCATTTCACTTTTAAGAACAATTCATAAACCTTCATAGGGGTGGGGTTCAAGAACATAGGGTCTAAAAAAGAGGCCTTACTTTCAGGGAACTTTTTTAAGCAAGCTTGATTGACCATAACTCTATCTAGCCTTTTCCTAAGGAACCATCAATTAGCTTGCTTATTACTCCAAGAGAAGAAGTGACCATTTGTTGACCACGCATCGTAACGCTAGTCAAAATAAAATATCTAGACTACTATTATAGCGGTGGTGAGTCTAGGCCGATCCCACAGAGAGCGTGAGTAAAGTTGTTAAAATGAAATTAATCAGCATTTAGGTTTAAGGGTTTTCGGATTTTTCAAATTAAAAATAAAATAAAATGGACTAATAAAAACAATTTAAAGAATACATGGGAAAATTGATAAAAATGAGGAATTTGGTAAGGACCCAGTTCTTTGGTTCAATCTCAGCTACACCCTAATTAAACACATTTCCTTTATTTATTGTTCTTAAACCTCTCCTAGTAACTATTAATTGTGGGTTAATAATTAACCTGAGTTTTCCCTTAAGTTATGTTTAATCAAAATACGATCGTTAATTAAACCTAACCACTGAATAACATAGGATACGATATCTAGATTTAATTAGGCAGTAGTATTACGAATTAGGAAAAATGATTAATAAAGGCAATAACCATATACGATGCATCATTTAACCTAATTCATGTTATCCCTATTGATTACGAATCATTAGTCGCTATATATAAATTTCAACATAATAATTACGAATTATATTTAAATTCTCGTAATGGGTTTGCAATTAAACAATTCAATGAATACATTAAAATCATCTTTTCACAATACCTAATATGTTTATACACTAATAACTGATCAATAATGAAAATTTGATTATCCATACAGAACCCAAATCCATATGCCCAGGATAACACAATCAATTTAATAGGAGAGAAAGAAACAACAAAAATATGAAATACACTTAACCTGTGTCATCAACGTCGATGTCACCTCTGAACTGGGATCGAGAACTTAGCCTTCTGTGGGTCTCTCCAAAGAAAATGGTTCAGCCCCTCCAAAAATGTCCCTAACATAAGATCCCTGTAACGCTTCCACGCCTCTCTTCTGTCACAAGCTTCTCTCTACTATTCACTAATGTAACGAATTAACCTTGTTTGGTCATGCTACTATTCACACCTCCCTACTCTCTATTTCTATCACCCTACTGTTCTCTCCTTACTATGCTATTGGTGTGAACATTTAACTTGGTGGTCCACTGGTCCTGTTCACCTGTGTTTATAACCTACAGACTCCCTTTTTAATATGAATCACAGTGTTTGTGTTAAGTGCAAACGTTAAAACGTAGACGTCATCAACATTTTAACTCCTGGTTACTCCTCCTACACTGCATTTTGGCATGCTTCCCATCTGCTGAACTGTTGGTTATGCGCCTACGTTTCATTTCCTTAGCTGTGTTGTTTTCTTCTTCTTGCTTTGCCATTTTTGTCTCTTTTTTTTAGCAATCCATCTTCATTCACTGTTATTTGCATTTTTCTTCTTTTAACTTTCTTTTTGTCTTCTAATTTTCTTCTTCTTACTCCATAAAGATAAATGAAAATTAATCTTCAAAAAATGGCCCAAATATCATGTTTTCAACTCATTTTAACTTTTTCACTTCCAAATTATGCCTAAAATCACGTATGAGTCAAAATAAGTATCTTAAGCAATTTGATGTCATTAATCACTAATTTTTACGAAATAATTAAATAATAAATTAAGCACCTATCATCTGCCTTGAAGTCTAAGACTCCTAACTAATCAACACAATCCTTAAAATTAGGAGAGAAGTTTCTTAAAAAGAAATGCCCCTCTGCTTCAGTTCTAAAAAGAGTACAATTAAAACTACCAATAAGTAGCCAAGGTCCTACCACTTTTCTTTGAAATTTTAGTAAGGAGTTAGGTCCAAAAATGTTTTAAAAGGAATCGAAACAGCCAAAGGAAAAACTTCCCAATTTGGAATTCCTTCGGTTTTATCTTATGCCATATTCTATCATTAAATTTAGCACTAACCTATGATTAGTTAGTCGATGTAGATATCATTGTAGGTATTTAAGTTCATTGGCCTTGTCATTTGTAGCTATCCAACAAAGCAATTTTATTAATATAATCTCGACCACAATGCAAAGACTGGATAAGTAGAGAAAAAATTGTCATTTATGTATGGTCCATATGAAGACGAATTGACTTTCCTATATATGGTATATTCTCTAGTTTTATTTCTAGAAATGGTGAGAAATGCGTGTTAATTACAAGAAAGAGCCAATGCAAAGGACAATAAGAGATGTCGAGAAGATTTTTGTTTTAATTTGTCTACGACTTCTTAGTGAGAAGGAGATTGCCAAAATGATGTGTCATATTGGGAATGTATCAATGACAAGACCATCATGAAAAAGAACAATCTTTTAGTTTCAAAGAGGTCCATATAGCTAACTATCTACAAGTGCAATGAGTCTCATGCACATGTGTACCGAACATAGCATAAGAAGAAACCTACTTAGACAATAAAGACAAAGGGAAAGGAGTTGATAACAATAAGGAGGAACAAATACCTGTATAGAGGGAAATCTAAAATAGAACAAGTTGAAGGAATATCAACAAATGAGGAAGCCACTGAGGCAATATGAGGAAACTAACAAAAAGGAGAAGTAAAAAGACAAAGGAAATCAACAGAGAGGAAAAGGAAACCAACAACATTGTAGTCGTTTGGGGCTAATTAGGGTTTTAATAACTTAACATATTTTTAATTAAATTTCAAATATCACACAAGAAGCCACTATACTATGTGATATTTATGTGATATAAATGACATGGCATGCCATATTATCAAAGTTAGCGAATAGCAAAATGTTTGGTCATTTTTGCAAAAAAATGAAGATTCGAGCTTTAATTTAGCTTCAATTTTCAAAATTCAAGCTAATATTGTAAAATTGAGTAAAGCTAAAAAAATTACAACTCACCCTAGAAAAAATTTAATATTAAATTATATATGAAGGATGATATGATATAAATCTTTATAACAAAAGATAAGTTGTAGGGAAAAAAAGATAAAAATATAAAATTTTCATTTATTATAATATTATAAACATTAAGAAATTTTATTCCCAAGTAGACAAAAGTAGAGAAATAGTATAACATTAATTTGAAAAACGGAAAGTAAATAAGCATTTTTTATAAAAATATGTAAATAGAAGGTAACTACAGTTGCGTTAGATAACTATTTGTTCAAAGTTACACGAGCTAAGTTTCACTATTTATAACCTTGGTAATTACTGCAAGTGCATGGATCGTTCGCGTAGTACCTAAGGTGTCGGTCCCATGAAGAAAGGAACTAGTCCTAAAATCTAAAGGTCGGCCTAAACTACAATGATTCTAAACAATTAACTAATGTAGAAATTAAATTAATTAATAATCAAATATGAGAAATTAAAGTGTCAAAGAGTAAACAAAACAGCAATATCACAACACAACCCAAAATCGACCTAGAAATTACTAAGGGAGAAAACGGGGATTTTAATTCAAAATTAAGAAAACCTAACCAATTATGCAATTATTGAATTAGTGGGTCTAGGCAGTCCTAGGGTGAATTATTCTCTCTCAAGTTATAATTCTTAACCATAATTAGTAATCCCTAATTCAAATTATGGGATTGAGATCTGTTGATCAGCCATTGGTTCAAAACCTAAATTAGTTCTAAAATTGCCTATTAACCTATCAGGAATCTATGCTCAATCTCTCGTCACATAACTCTACCGGTTTGACTCAATTCTCTAACTATCAATTCACCTAACTCTTATTAGCCCAAACTCGATGATTTTTACTTGGCTCACCCTCTCAGTTTGTTGCTAAATTATTAAAAACATAATTGAAATCACAATCATCTCAATAAAAAAGACAATCGAATAAATTTTATTAATCTCAAAATTCAAAATTCGAAGGTGAGTATAAACGTAAACTCAACATTCAACATAACAAATCTTAACACCTATTTCAATTCTATACACGAATAAAACTAAAATAAATGGAAATATTGTCGGGAATAGAATCTCAGAAGTGACAATGGTAGGAAACCACCTGTTCTGGGAAGTACTTCGCATCTAGCATGTCTCCGTGTCACTCTTCCTTCATCTCCATCCTCAATCTCCTGATCTCTCTCTAGGTCTCTCTCAGATTTGACGGAATCTCGCTCTTTTGCATGACTCTCTAAGCTCTTTCTCCTCCCCTTTGTTGGATGTCACATCACATTCTATTTATTCTATGAAAGCCCTAGGTCAATTTTGGGGTCAAAACGGTCCATAAAATCTCATAAAAAATGAGTTTTTTTGTCAGCCCGACGTAGGCCACGATCGTAGCCCTACATGCCATAATCGTGACTTACTGTTTAACCTTTCTGTCACGATCGTGGCCTAATGTGCATGATCGTGGCCTGACTTGATGCTCTCTGTCAAGATCGTGCTCCTAGTAATTTATTAAACAAAACAAACTTTTTCATTACCTACCTTGCTACTTTTGGCTCTTCGTTTTCGTGAAAAAAAATTCCAGTTAAGCTACCTAACCTAAAAGACCTCACATTATGAATGAATATCACAACCTAGAGAGTGCTAAATTTACACTAAGTCCTAATAGGCTATATAGTCATCTAAAGGCCCCCTAATTCACTAATTTCTGAGGTTAATGATCGTTTAAAACCTAATAGACTATATCCAAAATTAAATGAATTTCACTCAATCTAAGCCATTGACACATTCACATACTTCATGCAATGTAACCTAATACTATCATAAAGCATGCAAAATCACATTCCCAAAATAAAACACACAATCCCTCCCCACAATTGAACAACTAATTGTCCTCAATGTGAGAAGGAGGTACACATATGCACATAAACAAAGGGAAAAGACAAAAATTAAAGGAACAAAGAACAAATAAAATGAACAATAAAAATAACATAAACAAAAATAAAAATAAACATAAAAATAAAAACAAAATAGAACTGAAGGCTAATTTTAGGAATGAAAAATTAATTTGGGTTAGACAAAAATGTCAAGGGAACGGAGGTGGCGACGGTGTCAGAGGTGGTAATTAAACACCCTGAGACTCAAAATACCAATGGATCTGTCGGATATCTCGACTCTAGCGTCGTTATGTGCACGCCATCTCTACAAATGTCTTGATGTTCTCTGCAAGCTTCCTGTTTGACTCGGAGATTACGTCCAAAACCTTCTTCCAGCCTTCTTCTTCCTCTTCTTCTTCTTTCGATTCCTCACTCGTAGATTCCTCTTGTCAAGGCGGTATTGAGCTTGAGCTCGCTTGACCTGCCCTGGTCCGCACATGTGTCTTCTTATTGATAGTTCGCAGAGTCATAATTGTGGAATGGATGATCTCTGCCTGAAATAAGTGATCTTGGTAGAGGAAGTCAGGTAGGTGAACTGCTAACCCCCTTCGATCCATACCAAAATGTTCTACAATGACAGACACCTTATAGCCCATTCCGATATGGTTTCTCCACTTACGCAGAACCGCAACAAGAGCATTCAGGATATAGGTTGAAGTACAGACTGGAATACTATGGTCCATGCACCACAGTATGAAAAGTTCCTTGGTGGAACTATAACACCCCCTTATTGTAGGGTACGTACGGGGACACCCACAGGTCATTTGGTACATATCCTCAGATAAGGGAGAGCTACGTGTGATCACTACAATCACTCCACATGGCATCACATCAATTTGTATAATAAAGCATTAATTGTAAACCACAATATTTTTAA
>JANQBM010173597.1:0-23851 GCA_025594535.1 Erythroxylum domingense | reverse complement strand
GATGACAATCAAATAATAATAATGTTAGAAATAAATGAACTAGTTTGATGAGTGTGTTAAGTATGCAGAAGAAACAACATACAGAAGAAGTAGAAGACAGAAGAAGTCGAAACACAGAAGAAAGAAAACACAAAAGAAGTGGAAGACAAAATAAGTCAAAACACAGAAGAAAGAAAACACAAAAGAAGTAGAAGATAGAAGAAGTCGAAACACATAAGAAAGAAAACACAGCTGGAAGAGCTAAAACTATTGTAACAATAGCTCACAATATCTTTTTAGTGAGAGAAAGAAAAGCCTAAGAGCCTGGAGAGGCTTTTGATGATTTTAGGAGAACTCTAACTGATTTGGGCTGTCGAAAATCCACTTTCTATATTTGACTTTAGGAATCATTTTTGAAAAGGCATTCCTAAATCTTAGGGATTTCCTTGTTTTTAGAATAAATCATTGTTGGCAGATTGATTAGGGTTTTCTATGGCCTATATAATGGTCATCTTTGTATGAGAATTTAGATTGGAATTTGTTTTACATTTTTGGTGAGATTATTCACTTTGTTGGTTCTTCATTAAACTTGGAATTTATCAAGATTATTCCTTGTGGTGTTCACCGGACTTATCACTCTCAATCTCTTCTTTTTCTAAAGTGTGGAGTCAATATCCTTCTTTATAACTTCATTTCATGTTTCTTAAAACATTGCTCAAGGTTTTCTTGAAAATAGAACTGATTTAGCTTTTCTGGAAATTCCTTTCAACAACTTGTTCATAGGTTCATAGATCTTGATTTACGGGGTTCGCATCAGAGGTTAAATGGGGTACTTGAGAGAGACCTACAAGATCTTTCAAGTGTTATGGTGAAGCCTTTCATAGGTTTTCATAAGTCTTAATGCATTCAAAGAGGTGTTAGCAATGGTAGGGATATTAGTTAACCAACTTAATAATAGACGGTTATAGCTTGAGGTAGTATAACTTCAACACCATTCTAAGGAATAAATCTAATATTATGTTAATCAAGTCATGAAGTCAAAAGTAATATTAGGGAAGACATTGATCTAATCATATCTATTTGATTTAGTTTCTTTTGATTAATTATCATTAATTCCTTAGCTATTATCTAGGCTTTAGTTTTAATTTGTATTTTATTATTTAACCATAAAAATTATATCTTTATTAATTATCCTCGGGTTAGTTAATAGTGTTGTGTTTTTAGTTCATGTCACTTCTTCACGAGATTAGACCCTTAATTATAATTATATTGTTTATCAATGATATATGCACTTGCCTTGTGGTTGATTGAAATATTTTTAACAGAAAAAACTTTAGTAGCATTGATGTATATGCACACATCACTCAACAAGGATATATTTGATGATAGCTGTAGGATAGGAATATATAACCTCTCATTTGTTTTTTGCCTCCCTTATAGCAATTATTTGATAAGTTATCACACATTAAAACTTAGTTATTATACGACTAATTTGTTTAAGGGGCTTTAGGGATGTCCATAATTCATTTTTAGTATAATTTGATAACTCAAATAGATTGAAAATTTTCTTAAGTGAAATTAATAAAAGTTTTCATAAGATTTCCATAAATGATGTTGAATAATGTAAACTGAAATTTAGGATGTCTTTTAATTTGGTGTTATGGGCATAGCTTGCAATACACAAAGGTGACATGTGTTCTTATGTTGTAATGAAAACTTTTTCCTCTAACCAGATAAGCTTTTTCCTCTTTTCATTATCTAAACCATCATAATCCATTTCAAGCTAATATATATTAACCTCAAAATAATACTCAATTATATTTTTCCTTTATTGATTCTCTGCTTGTCTCTTTCTTATTATAGCAGAGCTATTATATAAAAATATATTCACTTCATTTATATATTTTATTCCAAGGACTTTATAAAATATTTCATCATTGTCTTCATAACTTGAATATTCAGAATGATTGATGTTTTAAGAACTTTACTTCTAATATTTTGGGTCCTTAGCCTCATCATTATGATAATGTTGCCTAGCTATAATACTTAGCTTAACATTAAAATTATGCACTACCTTACTATTTTTAGCATATTAATCTTGTGTAGGAAAAAGGCTAAAGGTAAGAGATTTCAAATATCATTTTTAGAGAGATATTTAGGTGATGTTCAAACCACATCCCAATGTGAAATTTTATCATAACATATGGAGAATGTGTTATTCATCAACTCATAAGTAGGTTGTTGAATCTTATCTCATCCATTTTATATATTAACTTCAGCAAGGCATTAAACTCCTTAAGTTAGAGATTCGAACTACTATTTGTATAATAACATATGGAGAATGTGTTATTCATCAACTCATAAGTAGGCTGTTGAATCTTATCTCATCCGTCTTATATATCAACTTTAGCAAGGCGTTAAACAGCTTAAGTTAGGGATTCGAACTACTAATTTGTATAATAGTGTTTTTGGTAGAGACTCGATAAAGGGTATAAGAAAAAAATAAAACAAAATTAGTGTATATGATAACTATAAAACAACAATCAGTATAGGAAAAAAGTCATCTAACCATCAGGTTATAGAGTCCTAACTTCCTTACCACTAGCTTCTATATTAAATGCTCCTTATGAAGTTGTTACGTACTCTAAATATCCCACTCTATCATTCACTGTAGCAATAATTTTTTCAATAAATAAGATGTTAAAATTTTTTAAATGAAATTGTATAAAATTAATAGGATGAGTTAGTAGAGAGATAGATGCTCACATCCAATTCAAACTTAGTATTAATAAAATTGTATAAAATTAATAGGATGAGTTAGTAGAGAGATAGATGCTCACATCCAATTCAAACTTAGTATTACTAAATATAATTATCATTTCTTTAAGATTTATGACTAACTCATCATCCCATATCAAGTAACAATTTCAATGTTTTCCTTAACTGGGTTGTAATTTTAAGATTTCGAGACATATAGAAACACACCTTACTAAACATTTCAAAAGCTACAAAATTCTAGTATGAGTTATCATTTATAGTAGTTTGTTATGTACATTATCTCAATTAGAAAATTGAAAAAGTTAATTTACTAATACTATTTTCATATTGTAACATAACAAATTAATCACATACATTAACTATTATGTACAATTGTTTCCTAAACATCATCATCTTTGGTGCTGCATTGAAGGCTTCAATATTCTTTTCAACACTATTTATAACAAAAGAAATTAAAACATATGAAGATCATATGCTAATTCTTATATATCATAATTGGATGTTTCAAATATAGTACTTTTCATATTAATTCTTCTTATAAATTTTCATTGAATGCTACATCACACAAATAATCGAAAAAACATTTGGCTTTTCTTCTCCTCTAGTATTGTTCAATACATTTAAAATGTTTAGTATCTTCACTTGATTTGATATTAACATCCAAAACTTCAATAATTTTATCGATATCATTTCTTTTCTTCATCATGTGGCACTCAATCTATACATCTAAAGTGTTATAACTATTCTTCAATATTATCTTGTATACGTCAGTCATATGGTAATACTTCAACAAAAATTTATTAAATCTTCACAAGTTTAATGAAATTTTACATAAATTATTTCAATACTCCATAACATAAGTCTCCTGTAGTATAAATGAATTGTAGTGATATTAAGTGATATGCATCAAGTATAAAGAAATGCATTTATCTCCCTTCCATAGTTGGCAGAAACTTAAATATGCCTTCATGTAAAAATTAGTTCCTCACTCAATGTATTTATTTAGCAATAGGAATACTTATAGGAAATTAACACTTAAAACAAGTATCTTACTATCCAAAATTTCCTATCTACAAGTAAATAAAGGTACTAAGACTGTAGAGAAATAGTACTATATCTATCAATCTTATTTGTACAAGAAAAGTAAAGAAAGTCAAATAGAGTTCTAATAAAATAAATCAATAAGACAAATGTTAGGGATTCAAATATATGTATCTAATTATTAGAAACAATTTATTATTTAGGTTGAAATAACAACTAACCTAATGTATCTATGCCCTCTTTCAATGCATGTAGGTGTATTGAACTAGGTAACTACCATCTATCAATGCTTAATTTAACATAATTAAACCTATTAAGCATAGTTAATCTATGTAGTTATCACTAAAGTCTAGGATATTATCATTCTCTAAAACTAAAATGTTTATTATTCTAGTGCACATATGGTGAGAACCAAAGAGATGATGCATAAAAGGATGCCAAAGACCCTTTGCACATTCTGGATGGTGTAATTACAAACTCAAGTGCTAAGAAGATCAAAAAAGTAACAAATGGGATGATTCAAGAGATTTGAGCCAAACAAGATAATTAAGGCCTAAAAAAAAGAATTAAAGATGGAAAAGTTTCCAATATATCATTTACATGCTTATTTGAGTTAAATGGATCATAAATGTCTTGAATAACACACTTTGGCTACCTTGTACAAATTTTCATGTCATATTAAAGTTTCCAGGAATCCTTATTTAAGTTTCTAGGTATTGATAGGCATGTAAAAAACTTAGTTGTCCATTTTTGGCAGGAATTGTAGGGGAGTCAATAAATAATCATGTTATTAGACTTGAAACTTATACTTGACATAAAAGAACTAAAGCTACTTGATGAATGAGAACTCCCTCTCACTTCTCTTTAAACCCCTTTTTTGCCTTTGCTTTCCTAACTTGGTTCAATTGGCCTAAACCATTCCTTATTTCCTTTACTTAAAGGCCACTCACTACTTCAAATCTCTCGTTTAACCATCTATGTCTTGGAAGGTTCAAGAATAAAGTTGCTAGAGATCAAGTCACCTTTGACAAACTTAGGTTCATTCTTCTTACTGAAGTTGGGATGTCAATGAATCCACCCCTAAAGGTTTGCCCAACCTGGTTCAATTGTCCTGAACCATTTCTTATTTCCTTTCTTTGAAGGCCACTCACTACTTTAAATCTCCCACCTCAACCATTTATATCTTGGAAGGCGTAGAACAAAGTTGCTAGAGATAAAGTCATCTTGACAAACGTAGGTTCATTCCTCCTGCTAAAGTTAGGATGCCAATGAATCCATCGCTGAAGGTTCTTCAAATTGGAGTAGAAAAATGGAAGGCCTCACTTGTAGGCTACTTCGTTGATAAGAGACTTATAGTTCCTTTGATGTAACATTAGGCCTTAAACATTCAGAGGTAAATAGGATGTATAAACACCTTAATAGGTGAGGATGACTATTTCATATTTAGATTCCCAATTAAGGAAATTACTTAAAAAATTGTTGACATGAGGCTTTGGCACATACGAGGAAAACTAATGTTAATCAAAAAAGTAGAGAAAAAAAGTATCACTAGAAAAATCCAAGCAGACTAGTATTCCATTTTGGATAAACTTTCACAAAATTCCTATAAGAAAATATTGCCACGGTTAACAAGATAGATTTTACAATTGTTTGTATAGATGTCTCACTTGAAATGGAAATGCCTAAATCCTTAAATTAATAAGATTTAGTGAGGAAGGAAATTTATTGGTGGATGCTATCAAGATTACTTACACTTAGAAACCACTTAAGAGAGAAATAACTAGGGTATAAAAAGCTAAAAGTATGGAGAATCATCAATGTAGTGATATAGAGAAACAACCTAAACCTTTAAAGTCTAATGAAGAGCAAAGTGACAAATATACCCAATACACACAAACACCAATACTATAATTGACTAATGAAATTAATGGCAATAAAGTGAATAATGAGAAGGAGACTAAAGATAGAGTTAAAGAACTAATAATAAAAACCGTAGGACCTCAAACTGAAATTGCTAATAAAGGGATATCTCATCAAGTTCAAAATCTAGTCCTATAATGTCAAAAGCTAATCAGAATGAAACCACATAACAAAATGAATCAAGTTCTAGTAAGACCAAGACCACTTAGTAAGACCAAGACCACTTTCAAAATGAGAAAGAAGAGGGCTAGTTTCTCCACCATCAAATGAAATTTTTATATGGAATATAATAGGATTAAATTTCCCCAATAAGCAAATGGCTCTTAATAATTTCCTAAATTTGAAGAGACCAAGTTTTGTTGGTTTAATAGAAATCAAAATAAAGATGGAGACCTTCCAAAGAGGGTTATGATTTTTAAACAAACAGTGGACTACTCTAACCAACCATAAGGATTATCTTATTGGCAGAATCATTATCTTAATAAATCCTAAGGTATGATAACTAAAAGGCTAGATCTCTTTAAATCAACTCCTTCACTGTGACTTGATCCTTAAAAGCTCTTAAATCTCAATATCTTTTAAGTTATCTATAATTGGGAATTTGATAGAAGAGGCATATTGAGGGCTAGAAGAAAAAAGAATTGACTCTTGTAAACCTTGGATCCTTATGAGAGACTGTAACTACATTCTCAAGACAAATGATGCACAAGGAAATAAATGATGCACAATAGCCACCATGTTTTCCTTACCTTGCTAGTAAATGATCACATAAGGAAACATCTCAATAAAGTCAACCCACCTTACATATCACTTGTTTAGCTTATGTTTCCCCTTAAAATGCTTCAAACTTTTATGATCTGTATGAATCATAAACTCCTTAAGACAAAGGTAGTGCTACCAAGTATACAATGCTCAAAAGATCGAATATATCTCCTTATCATAGGTGGAATAATTCAATGCCATCCCACTTAGCTTTTCATTAAAGTAAGCTACGGATCTCTCTTCTTGCATTAGGACTGCCCCAATACATATTCTTAAACCATCACACTCAATTTCAAAAATTTTAGAAAAGTTAGGTAAAGCAAGTAAAGGTGTATTAGTTAATTTCTCCTAAAGCAAAGCCAATGCATTTTCTTGCTTGCTACCCAAATTACCAACATTATTTTTTATTACCTCAATTAAAGGTGTGGCTTAGCAATGAAAATCCTTTAAAAATTACCTATAAAAGGTAGTTAAACCATGAAAGTTCCTAACATCAGTTTCACTCTTGGATTTTAGCCAATCCTTTATTGCCTTAAGCTTCTCCTCATCATCCTCCTTAGAACACAAAACATAGTTCATAAGTCTAATAAATGTTGTAGGTGCATTATAAACAAAAGGCATAACCAACATTTCATACAAGCCATATTTTAAGTTCCATATTTTGTTTAGGTTTAAACTTTTCTTAGGATAGGTTCTTATTAGCTTAGATAAGTAGTAGGTGCATTATAAACAAAAGACATAACCAACATTTCATACAAGCCATATTTTAAGTTCCATATTTGGTTTAGGTTTAAGCTCTTCATAGCTTGGGTTCTTATTAGCTTAGATAAGTAATTTCTTGGAAAAACTTTGATTTTATTATTTAATTAATTTACAATGGATATATTATCTGGACCTATAGAGTTTCATAGATTATAAAATTACATTCTCTCAAGCTACAACCATCTACTACACATTTGGTTGACTTGTATCTATACCAAGTTAACACCTTTTAACTGCAATGAGATCTACAAAATTTTGTGAAAGGTTTCACTTAATAATATAGAGATCCTATAGGTGTATTTCTAACATCTCGTTCAACTCCTTTTATCTAAGTTATGATAGACTAAAAAGTATTCATTAGCATAATTAACTTGGTATTAAGATCAATTAAAGATAGCTAGAAAAAATATCCCAACTCATAAATCAAAATTAATCAATCTTATAAATTCTAGGGTTTCCCTTATCTGAACATAAAAAATATCCAATCATAATGTTATTGGCATCTTGATTCATAAGATTAATTTAGATTTTGATACTTCACTGAAAACAATTTCAAAATTTATCCCTCAAGGTTTTTTAAATTCCACAATGCCTAACCTAACAGTTAAAGAGAAAAAGATGTTTAAGATGTGTAAAGTCTCTAAAAGTCTTCCAAAAAAGGGTTTCCATATTTTAAGTACATTTACAAAATTAGGATATGGTTTGGAAATACAAACTTGAAGTGAAAATCACCTAAAACCTTAACCACAAGAAATTACAATCTTAAGATCGTCTTTAAATCAAGAAAGGAAAGGTGAATTCAACTAATCCTATTGATTAAAAGTAAAGCTATAAGAATTTTGATCACCATAAAATATTCCTTGATAAGATTATACTAATTTTTTTATAAAAGAATAAAGAGGAAATTATTACAAAATAGGGAAAAAGTGTAATTTTACTTTTATATTAATTATCCACAAATTGCATAAATAAGGTAGCTTTTTATATATATAAGATCCCTAAGAACTAGAATCCTAAAGGGAAAAAAATCTCTAAAGGAACATTCCTTATCAAGTTTTACAAGAATTCAAACATTAATTACTAATGCCACATTAATAGGGACTCTAGGAATCCTATTTCAATTTGTATCCGTAATGTCATAAGGAATCCTATTCCTATCAAAAATTTAAAGAATCCTAATCATATGAGAAATTACCCCTAAAATAAGTTCTAACCCAACTAGGAAATTGAAAATAACAAAAAAATAATAATACTTACATGGTTTGGCTTTATAATTAAGTAATTTATAGCCCAATTACTATAAAATATGCTTACTAATCACACAACACAAAAAATCCCTTAAATACTTCTTAATTACCATTTAACTTAAAACAAGTGAACTAAGTTGTTAGACATTCTCTTAGAATTGTTATTGATTTATTAGGCATATTCCAAGCACCACTATAATTTATCCTTCCAAATCAATTTTATGTGTCTAGTTTTTTTCCTTGTCATTGGACCTCCAATTCCTTATAAGGGATGATAAGAATGGTTAAAATATGGTGTTTATGCAAGTTGTACTATGTCATTGTCCCCCTCAAAGAGATTTTTCCTTGAATCACTTACATCATATAAAGATAAATTAAAAACATTAAAAGTAGCACTCACATTACCATAGTTGCTCAGAGAAACTTTTTCGTAGACTTCTTTTGAGCAAGAAACCTCTCTTTAACCATATGAACCAAAACCCAATCTTGGGATTCAAGAATAATCTTTATACACCCCTTATTAGCTTGCTTACATATTATTTATTCTTTATCTCTATGTTGACATGAACTTTGGCATGTAAAAAACCTACAAAATCTACCTTATGCTGACCAATTGATGATTACCAAGCTGGCATAAAAAAACCTCCAAACTATATCTAAGTTATTCCAATCTATTCGAAGGATTCCAAAGCATGTTCAAACTGACCAAGATTTGTGGGAGACATTAAAAAATGTGCGCAAGTTGTCAAATTAGGAGTAGTTTTAGGCATCAAACAATGTGCTTTATACATCAAAAAAGTTTGTAAGCTATCTCAATAAATTATAAGTGATTTTAGGCATGAAATTATGTGTTTTCCTCTTGTTTCATATCCAAACCAGTTGTTAGGATTATGTTCACACTATGACTACTTTAAATCATGGGTGATTTGTAATTTTGGTCAAATTATTCAATTAGGATGTTTTCTTACCTTAATTAGCTAAAAAAATTCCTATATAAAGACAAGCACTGCATTGTTCAAGACAGTTTAGAAAAGTTTAGAATTCATTTGAGTGAGGATGATTCCTTTCTAATTTTTTTAGGAACTTGTGAACTTATCAATATTATTATCTTGTGATATTCAAAATCTATCATATACGTTTTGTTCTTGTCTTCTACAGACATAAGATCAAGGTTTACCTATCCTAAAACCTATTTTAGTTTTTTTTGGGTTCCTTACTTCTATTATGCGATTGTTGGGTTTCAAGGCTCATCTTTAAGGTTCACATTATTTGGTATCAGAGCTTGGCTATAAAACAGGTTTGGTTATCCTTAATTTGGTGTGTTATTCCTTCTATTTGTTTTCTTTTCGTTCTGTTTATTTTCATTTTTCTTTGTTGTTCTCGTCTTTCGCAAACTTTCCCCTTTCGTTCATTCAATCTTTGTTTCTATTTTTTCTATTCAATTCTTATGTTATAAATATTCCAGGTATGATATAAATAAAAAAAATTGAAAATAAAGAAAAGAAGAAAAAGAGAAGTTATTATATTAAAAAGAAAAGAAGAAGATTGAGGCTAGTTGGTTTAGCCATTACAAGAGCTATACCTTTTTAATAATGATTTCTTAGTCAAAGTTAGTTGTTAATCCAAAATCTACTAGAAATCATATTTACAATTTGCTTATTTAAGCCCCCCTATTTTCCTTATCTTTGTGATTAAATTTCTTTGTTCCTATCCTTAATTTGTTTTTATTCCTTTGCAACCGTTTCTATTTATTCTCGATCTTTTTTCATTAATTTCAGTTTCCTTTGTTACATTCTAATCCATTTTGAATTACTACAAGTTTGATTGTCCTGATTGGTTTATTTAGTTCTATAAAGAACAAAAAGAGGAATTTTGAGAGTGGTAAAAGGCAATAGTTTATGTAAGCACCATTATAGCGAAAAGCCAAATATAAAGTGTGTAAACACAAGAGTTGAGTGGCATTAATTGAGAGAGACATGTAAGGGAGTGTTGAGAGGATATTTCTAACATCCTTTTACAATTTTTCAGTATGACTTCTAAAGGTGTTAATGGAGATGACGTACAAGTGAATTCATTCACAATACAAACTATATAAAAGCAACTTGAGCCAATGTTCACTATGTTTGAAGAGATAAAAGATAAGATTGAGAAGCAAGAGGTTAATATAACTAATTTGTAAAGGGAACAACTATAAAACCTCCCTAACACTTGAAGGCTTGAGAGGCATGTTGCTAATGAAAACTACGGTGGAGATGATGAAGATCAAGCCCCAATAGCCACTTTGAATAGAAATATGCATAAAAGGAATGGTAGACAAAATACGAGACAAGATGTAGGAGTTGATCACAATTTGAGTAGCATCATAATGAAGATTCCACCCTTCCAAGGGAGAAATGATCCTGATCCATACTTAGACTAGGAAAGGAAGATGGATCTTGTTTTTTGTTTCAACAATTACTTCGAGGAGAAAAAGGTAAAACTTGCTAATGTTTAATTTAATGATTATGCTATAATTTGGTGGGATCAAATTGTTTTGAGTAGGCGGAGAAATCATAAATGACCTATTGATACATGCGATTATATGAAGGCTTTCATGAGAAGCATATTCATCCCTAAACACTATTATAGGCATTCGTATCAAAGGTTGCAAGGCCTTACTTAAGGAGGTAAGAGTGTTGAGGTCTACTATAAGGAGATGGATATTACAATGATTCTAGCCAATGTCGAGGAAGATTAAAAAGCAAATAGGGCATATTTCTTACGAGGCAAGAATAGAAACATAACCAATATGGTGGAACTACAACATTATATGGACCTAGAAGACATGTTGCACATGGCCATAAAAGTAGAAAGATAACTTAAAAGGAAAGGTCTTACAAAGTTTGGTCAAAATTTGGGTTCCTCTTGACTATGGAAACCTAATCAAGGTAAGAAGGAATTCAAGGTTATTTATAAGCACAAAGATGAATCCTATAAGACCACAGACATGAGATCTAGCAAAGGTAATGATTCTTCCTAATAAGAAAAAACTTGGGATATTAAGTGTTTTCGATGTTTGGGAACAGGTCATATTGCCTCTCAACATCCAAACAAACTTGTGATGATTTTGAGAGAAAATGAAGATTTTGAAACTGAAAGTGAATCAGATGATAAATCCACGTCACCTCTGGAGGATGCTAATAATGTAGAGTACCCTGATGAGGAAGAACCATTAGTAATTAGGCATCAGTGAGTACACAAGTGAAGGAAGATAATAATGCGCAATGTGACAATATCTTCCATATAAGATGCCACTTCAAAGATAAGGTATGTGGCATGATCATTGATAGTGGTAGTTGCAAAAATGCTACTAGTACAACCTTGGTAGAGAAGCTAAGTTTACCTCCTACAAATCACTCATGGGTATACAAACTTCAATGTTTGAATTATCATGGGAACTTAAGGTAAAAAAGCAAGTACTAGTTTCATTCTCAATTGGAAGGTATAAAGATGTGGTTTTGTGTGAATAACCTATGTATACTGGACACATTGTTTTGGGAATACCATGGTAATATGATAGGCATGCTGATGGATTCAAGAACAAATATTTTTTGTCATGAATGGGAAACCCAATAACTCCTGTACCATTAACACTAGACAAATGTATGAAGACCACATGATATTTAAAAGGGAAAGTGACATAAAAAGAGAGAGTGAAGTTGAGAGTAGTAAAAAAAAAGTGAAAAGAAAGGAGTGGTTGAACTTAAGAGGAGAGAAAAAGAACTAACTTTGAATGGAGAGGAAAAATGAGAAGATCAAAAGCATGGTGAGAGAAAAACTAGGAACTATGCAAGCTTTTTATGTAAATGAGAGTGACTTTAAGAGGTTTATGTTTTCAAAATAAGCTAATGATTATACTATTGTACAAAGAGGCTTATTTTAATACTAACAAACTTAACATTTCTTTGCTTAGTGTCGTTGTTTCTTTATTGCAAGAATTTGAGGGCGTTTTTCCTGAAGATGTTCCTAATGGATTGCCACTTATTAAGGGAATATAACATCAAGTTGATCTTATTCCCAGTGCTTTAATTCCAAACCAACTGGCTTATGAAAGTAATTCTACGGAGACAAAGGAGCTTCAAAGGCAAGTTAAGGAGTTGATGGAAAAAGGTAAGTAAGGGAGAGCATGAGTCTATGTGCATTGATAATACTTCTTATGCCTAAAAAGGATGAATCTTCAAGGATTTGTGTTGAATGTAGAGCTATTAAAAACATAACGGTATTATAAACATCCTATCCATAGGCTTGATGATATCCTGGATGCATTACATAGATTAATTGTTTTAAATAAGATTGATTTGAAAAGGGGTGATTATCAAATTAGGATGCAAGAAGGTAATGAATGGAAAACTTCCTTTAAGACTAATTATGGTTTACAAGAATGACTTGTAATGCCATTTGGTTTTACTAATGCACTAAGTACTTTTATGAGGTTAATGAATCATAAGTTGCCTACATTCATAGGCAAATTTTTTGTGGTTTATTTTGATGATATCTTAATTTATAATTAGAATATCGATGAGCATTTAGAACATTTAAGATCTGTTTTCAATTTTTAGAGAAAAGAGAAGCTTTATGCCAATCTTAAAAAGTGTTCTTTTTGCATAGATAGGATTGTTTTTATATTTTTTTGTTGTAAGATGGGCAGGTATTGAGGTTAATGAAGAATAGGCTATCCAAGAATTGCCATAACTAATTCCATCATAGAGGTAAGAAGTTTCCATAAGCTAGCTAGCTTTATAGATGTTTTGTTAAAGATTTTATCACAATTGTAGTACCACTCATTGAAATTGTAAAGAAAACTATTGTATTTAAGTGGGGTAGTGGTCAAGAGCATGCATTCAATTTGATTAAAGATAGGTTGTATTTAGTACTTTGTTTATCATTGACTAACTTTTCAAAAACTTTTGAGATTAAGTGTGATGCCTCAAGAATAGGTATGGAGCTGTTTTGATGCAAGAGAAATCAATTACCTATTTTAGTAAAAAAAAATCAATAGTGTAAATTGAATTACTCGACTTATGCTAAGGAGCTACATGCTTTAATGAGGGCATTACAAACTTAGCAACACTACCTTTGGCCTAAGGAATTTGTGATACATATAGATCATGAATCACTGAAACATCTCAAAGGACAAAGTAAGTTAAATAAAAAACATGCTAAGTGGATGAAGTTCATTGAAACATTTTCATATGTCATCAAGTACAAGCAAGGTAAGGAGAATGTTGTGGGTGATGCATCGACAAGGAGGTATGCCGTACTCTCTAAACTTGATGCAAACTTACTTGGTTTTGGGTACATTAATAAATTATGTGCTAATGACAATTACTTTCTTAGCATATTTGTGGCATGCGATAATGGAGCATTTGGTAAGTTCTATAAACATGATGGTTTCCTACTTAGAGAATGTAAGTTGTAAATTACTCAATCTTCTTCAAGGGAATAATTAGTGAGGGAGGCATATGGTAGGGGTTTAATAGGGAATTTTGGGATTAGAAAAACCTTAGATGTTTTAAGTGATCACTTCTTTTGGCCACACATGAAAAGGGATGTGTAGAGACTTTGTGAGAAGTGCATTAATTGTAAACAAGCGAGGTCTAAAGTTATGCTTCATCTTTTGCATTCTCCCTTACCTATACCTAGTGAACCTTAGGTTGATATTTCTATGGATATTGTTTTAGGTTTACCTAGGTCAAAAAGAAAAAAGGATTATGTTTCTCTATTATTGACGGGTTCTCAAAGATGGCTCACTTCATTCCATGTCATAAAGTTAATGATGCAACACATATAGTTGATTTATTCTTCAAAAAGATTGTGAATTTGCCATTCTAAGGAATATTCTTAGTGACAGAGATGTGAAGTTCTTAAGCTAATTTTGGAAGACTTTATAGGAAAAGATAGGAACTAAGTTATTATTTTCAACAATTTATCATCCCCAGACTGATCGTCAAACTAAACTTGCTAATAAGACCTTATCTACCTTATTGTGTACCATCATATAAATGAATTTGAAGAATTAGGAGGAGTGCTTGTCCTATGTTGAATTTTCTTACAATAGAGTGTCTATTCAACAACAAACTACTCTACTTTTGAAGTTGTGTATAGGTTTAATCCATTAAGGCCATTGGGTTTGATACTAATACCAATTGATTGATTAAGGCATTGCATGAGAAAGTAAGATTGAATATTGAGAAGAGGACTAGGCAATATGAAACTCAATATAACAACGGATGGAAGAAAGTGTTATTTGAACTTGGTGATTAGGTTGAAATTCATTTGTGCAAGGAAAGATTTTCAAAACGAAGAAAATAAAAGTTGTATCCTAAAGTAGATGAGCCATTTCAAGTGCTTGCAAAGATTAATGATAATGCTTATAAGTTGGATCTTCCAAGTGAGTATGGCAATGTAAGTACTACTTTTAATGTTACTGATTTATCTCTCTTCAATGCAAGTGATGATTCAAGGACAAATCCTTCTAAAAAGTGGGGTAATGATGAGAACCCAGTTGGCCTAAGCAAAGCTCCAAAGTAACCATTGAGCATTCAAGGATGCCTAATTACAAGAGCTAGAGCCAAGAAGATAAAGAAACTAAAAATGCAATAATTGAAGGGATAAGGAATAAACAAGTTGTAAATAACTTGGAAAGAATTCAAGGTCTAATAAATCCAATCCAAGCATAGACAAGAAGCCTGGTGAGTCTGTAAGTTATTCCAATCTGTTCCAAGCATTCCAAGACATGTTCAAATTGAAAAAGATTTGTGAGAGGCTTAAAAAATGTGTGCAAGTTGTCCTAACAAATTAGGAGTGGTTTTAGGCATCAAATAATGTGTTTTACGCATCAAAAAACATTTGGAAGTTGTCTCAACAAATTAAGATTGATTTTAGGCATCAAATAATATGTTTTTCTCTTATTTTTTATCAGACCAGCTGTTAGAATTGTGTTCACTATATGATTAGCTTAAATCATGGGCTTCACACTATGATTAGCTTAAATCGTGGGTGATTTTCGATTATGGTCAAATTATTCATTTAGGGTGTTTTCTTTCCTTAATTATTTCAAATCTAATGCCTATATAAAGGCAAGCATTGTATTGTTCAAGACACTTCAGAAAAATTCAAAATTCATTTGAGTGAGGATAATTTCTCTTTGGTTCTTTTGAGAACTTATGAACTTATTAAGATTATTATTTTATGGTATTCAAAACCTATCCATATAACTTTGATTCTTGTCTTTTATAGACATCGAGTCAAGATTTATCTATCCTAAAACTCGTTTTAGGTTTCTTGGGTTCCTTACTTCCATTATGCAATTGTTAGGGTTCAAGGCTCATCCTTGAGGTTGACATCACCATCCAAATTTGTGTGCTTATTAGTAGGCAAAGGTAAGATATCCAAAGGAGTTAAAATATCAAATCCATACATAATTTCAAAAGGATTTTAAATAAGAGGTAGTAAAATTGATGCATAACTCAATCAAACATAAAGACAGAACTTTTAAGGAGTTTTATAAGTTATTGAAAACTTAAAATTATAAGGATACGAACTTTAATATCTTAAACTTAAACTTATTTAGTCGGAATAAAATATCATATCATGAAGATAAAGTCACAAAGACAAGAATCAACTCACATATGGACAAAGAAAGCCCTTGTGTTATTTGAATACTTGATTATGATTTTTTATTGGTACAGCTCTAATACATGCCTTATATAGGTTGTGAAATAACCTAACAACTCCCTAAAAGCTTCTCTTAACATAACTTTGAAAGTTAAAAACTCCTTAAATATGGAAATTATAACTTTTTTCTTTTTTAATATGATTCTAACCGAATATTGCCTTATCTTCTAGGAACAACTAAGGAAACTACTTAAACTCAAAGTAAGCATTAGATTCCTAAGGGATATGATGTAAATAATCCAAGTTATGCTTGAATTATTATATTTATGCTACAGACAATTGGATATATTATCATTAATTACTTCAAACTTTCCTAGCTTGTATTTTAGTTATTTAGAGCTCGTTTCCTTCTCAAATGATAATTTTTTAGATGAAATTTCATTAAACCTTAGAGAAAACCAAAATGCTTAATGCTTATATATTAGTCTCCCTTTCTTCAAAATAAATTTCCCTCAAATTTTCATCTTCGAGGTAAGGAGAAAGATTGCGAATGCTTTAAAAGCCTAAGTTTGTGTGCACTATCTCCATACTTATCAAGTACTTTAAAAGGTGCATATCCTCCTTGACATCAACTTGTTCTTTTGTTTAAAGGAAATCATTCTTTATGCAAATGTAACCATACCAAATCACCCAGTTTAAACTCGATCTGTTTGTGATGTTTGTTGGCTTTCTCTTTGTATTTTTTGTTAACTTTCTTAGCATTGACTTCTTTATTAATACGTTGAAAAGCCTCAATTCTTACCTTAGCATACAAATTCAGCAAGTTTTCTTTAGGATGTGATCAAATCAACTGATAAATATGGATGAACATTATAAACAACTTAAAATGGAGAACAAACAGTTGAAGAAGTCGACATTTTGTTGTATGCAAATTCAAAATGTGACAACTTTATATCCTAACCTTTTTTATTCTTACTTACTAAGCCATAAGTAACTCACCCTTTATTAAGTAACTCACCCTTTATGATTAATGACTTTGGTTTACTAATCTATTTGAGGATGGTGTGAAGTACTAAAAATTAGCTTAATACCTAAAAATAATGCTCTTAAAAAAAAACCATGTAAAAGAACAATCTCTTTAGAGTAAAAATCTACAATATGACATGTATCATTGTTCTTATAACATGGAATAAAGTGCACTGTCTTTGAAAATTGATCAACAACAACCATAATAACGTCTTTTTGCCTTTGAATAAGAGGTAATTCAATAATTAAATCCATAGGAACTCCATCCCAAAGTTGATCAAGGATTGGAAAAGGTGTATACAATCCTTTAGAAAAATAGCTCTTTACCTTTTGATATGTTGCACATGTGTTAGTGATTCTTTGCACATCTTTTTTTCATCTTTGGCTAAAAGAACTATTCATAAAGTATTCCATAAGTCTTATTAACTCTAAAATTTATAATAATACCACCACTATGAACCTCATGTACAAGAAGGTCTTGAATTGAACTCTTGGGAATTCGTAATTTTTTCCCTAAATCGGAACCCATTTTAGAGTGAATAATGACCTTGAACTACTTCTTGACACTCTTCAATCAATGCAACTAAGTCTTCATCCTCTTTGTAAAGGTCATTGATTTACTCAAAAACTAGAAGGTTCACATTCATTACTGTCAAGGCCAAATAAGTTTGTAGAAAAACCATCCATTTTGCGTGCCTTGGATACAATTTAAATTGCTTATGATATTTCATTGCTTTATGATTTTAATGCAACACAAATGGCTTTATGATCTAGTGCTCCAAAGCTCGAATGGTAATAAAAAAATTCTTTTTATATGTCAAGTAATTCAATCTTGAACCATTAACATTCTCCATAATGAATGTCACAAGCCTCTTGCCTTGAATTAGAACTGTTCCAATTCTAACTCCACTCACATTACACTCAACTTCAATATTTACCAAATTTTATAGTTATGAGAATAGGTGTATTACATAGTTTCCTATTGATCTTTTTTAAAATCCTTTTGAGCTAAAATTTTCACATGAATCTCTAATAGAAGGAAGCTAATGCATGAAAAATTTGCACACCTCCAATAGATTTCGTTGCTGGCCATATGGAAACTGCATTAAGTTTTGAAGGATCTACATGAGTTCCCTCATTTAAAACAATATAACTCAAGAAAATCAGGTTATCCATCATGAACAAACATTTCTCTAAGTTTCCACAAAGTTTTTTAATGAATTTATTTCAATAATTGTCTTAGGTGTTGAACCTTTTCTTCTTTGATTTTATTGTACATAAGGATGTTATTAAGATAAACAACACTGGACTTATTAAGAAATGTTCTCATTAACTCTTTCATCAATCATCTAAACGATCTAGGTGCATTACAAAGATGAAATGGCATTAAATATTTTTTTCCAATTGTTACCTTCTTGATTTCTCATTTGATGATACCCACAATGAGGATAAATTTACCTTGGCACCATGTAATTCATTGAGAATATTTTTTAATCTTGGCATAGGAAATTGATATTTGGTAGTTATGTTTTTTACATCATACTATCAATACACACAAGGACAATACCATTTTTCTTTAGCACCAACAATGTAGAATTAATACATGAACTCAAACTTTCTTAAACATACCCCTCTCAATCGAGTCATTTACTTATCGTTAAAGCTCTTAGTAATCTTAAACATTACAATGATAAGTTGCTTTATTCATTAAATAAGCTATGGGATTCAAGTCAATTTGATGCTCTACACTATGAAAAGGTGGTAGACTATGGGTAAGTCATTAGGAAATATATATTTAAACTCTTCAAATAAAGAAACAAGCATAGTATAGATGTATTTCCTAATGACTTACCCATTAATTTTCCACCTTTGCATAGTATATAGCACCAAATAAACTTAATTCATGTTTTATAACGAATATTTCCCTAGATGAGTTTATAAAGGTAAATTAAGCTTCTTAACGAGTAAAGAAGATGCTAACTTACTGCAACTACCACTTCCTGTGATCAAATTCCATAGCTTACCTTCAATCTTGCATCATGTATAAAAAATTTGATAATGTTACTCCTCCTCTTCCTTTGGATTTTATTGTACATGCAAAGTTTATTGAAGAACTAAGGGATCTCCATAATTTTCAGGTGTTATGTCTTCCTCAGCTTCTTGAAGTTCATCTTCAAAATCAGAACTTCCATCTCCTCAATATCTTGCTTAGTAAGAGCTTACTTATTTGCACATTCGAATGCAAAGTGTCCATAACCACGATACTTGTAAGATTGTTTGTTTTTAAAGCTCAAATAATCCTTAACAAATGTCTTACTAATTGGTTTCTTTGTTTGATGTTCATATTTGAGATCCAACTTGGTAACTTCATCAAAAGACACAAAAATAATACTTGAATCTTCTCTTTCAATGTAGGAATCAACCCACCAATGAATAGAGCAATTATTTGTTTTTTATGCTCAATATCTCAAATCAGTATGAGTCATTGAAATTCATGAATATATTGCTCCACAATCATGTCATCATGTTTCATGTTCTTCATGTCAATGTATTTTCAGGAGTCACAAACTTATGTCTCATATGCTCTTTTAACTTCCCCCCAAAATCAATCTTGGCCTTACCCTATCTGGTTCATTGTTTTTTTATATTTTCATACCAAATTCAAACAAACTTGGAAGGTTTAGAGTTGTGATTTTACACATCTTTCAATCATCAATTGCTTGTATTCAAATATTATAATATTCAAGATTAAGTATGCCATTAAACTTTAGAATATTGAATTTCAAACCATGATCTTCATCAAGGTCATGATTTTGAGAGTGTTCTTAATTATGATTCCCTCTAAATCTAGCTCTTCTCCTCCCATCTCCATTCAAACCATATCCTTCATTGGTTCCTTGTTTTCTTAAGTATGTTTATCCAAGAAATTCATTTTCGAGCTTCCATTGTTGATGATTTGATTAACATTATTGACATTTTCATAAGACTCATTAATTGCTTAGTAATTGTCACCACCTGATTGCTTATTAATTCTTTGATCAATTTCCCAATATTTCTATGATGTAAAAAGAATATATCACTCCTTTGGTTAATTTCACAATATTTTCATGATGTAAAAATAATAGATATGCCTTGAAGAAAAAATCTTGGATCATTTGGAACTTAAGAAAACTTCAAACCTTACTTTGATACCCAAATTTGATGCCTACTCAATAAAGAAACCAAAATTTTTTTTGTAGTTTTATGAATTAATGAAAATTTGAAATTAGAAGGATAAAAACTTCAATATATTAATCTCAGACCTGGTCACATGGTGATATCAAGAAGTAATGTCACACAAACCAAGTCACTAAAACGAGAATTAATTCACATGATTGAAAGAGAAAGCCCTTGCATTAGTTAAATACTCAATCATCACTTCTGATGAATACAAAACTAATACATGCCTTATAGAAGCTACATATCTAACAACCTCCTAAAAACTTCTCCTAATATAAATTGTAAAAGTAAATGACTCATCAAATCTGGAAACAACAACTTAAACTACTTAAATATGGAAACTACAACTTGATGCCTTTCTATCTTGATTCTAATTGAATCTTGCCTTATCTTCTAATAACGAGAAAGAAAATTACTTTAACACAAAGTAAACACAATATTCCTAATGGATATGACGTGAATAAACTAAGCTATGTTGGATTATTATGCCTGCCAATAATGTGACACTTTATTATTAATTATTTCAAAATTTTTGATCTTATTCTTCTTTATTTTGAGCTTGTTTCCTTCCTACATGATAATGTTACAAATGAAATGTGCTTGAACATTAGGGAAATCCAAAATGCTTAATGTTCGTAAATGAAGAATGAACTAGCCTATTGTATTCAAACTCAACACATGACATACTTTTTTGTTGTTTCAAGTTTTTTTTAGTGATAGAGCATAGCAAGTAATAAGTGTCCTATTAACTACTTCACTTTATCCATCCATTTGAAAATGTGCAATAATAGAAAACAAGAGTTCAGGTTCTAAATTATTCCAAAAAGTATGCCAAAAATGACCTAAGAACTTAACATCTCTATCACTTGCGATTGTTATAGGCAAGCCATGGAAACGTACTATCTTCTCAAAGAACAAATAAGCAATATATGTTAAATCATTGATTTTAGAACATACAATGAAATATGTCATTTTACTGACCCTATCAAAAATAACAAATATGATATCCCTACCACTTTGAGTCTTACAGAAACCTAATATGAAATCTATAGATATATCAATCTAAGGCTAATTACGTTTATGTAAAGGTGATTACCAAATTTATGGCTTTACTTAATATTTTTCTTGCTTATATGTTATAAACTTATCACAAATAGATTTCACATTATATTTCATATTAGGCCAATAAAAATGTTCGTGCAATATATCTAAAGTCTTTTGCACACCAAAATGTCCTGTTAAGTCCTCTCTATAATTCTCTCTAACTAGCAATTCTCATAAAAAATATATAGGCGTATATAATTTTTCTTTCTTAAACAAAAACCCATCATGTCTATAATACTCACCATATGCAAAATTAGAAAATGCATTGGCATTTGACCAAAAAAATCATCATTAACTTGCAAATCTAAAATAAACTCAAATTTAAGCAATTTAGTTTGTAATGTCGTAAGCAATGCATACCTTTTAAACAATGCATAAGCTACAATGTTTTCCTTTTCATTATTGTTTTCATTATTGTACTTAATCAGATAAAGAAATGTATCAATGAACTTTAATCATTTGGCGGTCTCTTATTAAGATTACTATATGATTGCTAAAATTTTGAGCTCTCATGATTAGAACAGATTATGAATTCCTTCGGCCATAAATATTGTTATTATGTTTGTAGAGTTCTTAATGTTAAGTCAAGAGGACTTCAGGATTATTAATTTTAGTGACAATCAGATAATAATAATATTAGAAATAAACAAACTAGTTTGATGAATGTGTTAAGTGTGCAGAAAAACAAAGAAGAAGTGAAAAACACAGAAGAAGCAGCAAACACAGAAGAAGTTGAAATCACAGAAGAAGCACATAACACAGAAGAAGTGAAAACACAGAAGAAGCGAACAACAAAGAAGAAGTTGAAAACACTGAAGAAGCGCAGAACACAAAAGAAGTGAAAACATTGAAGAAGCGCAGAACACAGAAGAAGAGAAAACAAAAAAGAACTGAACAACAAAGAAGAAGTGGAGAATACAGAAGAAAGGAAAACACAGAAGAAGTGAAAACACAGAAGAATTGAAAAACACAGAAGAAGTGGAAAACACAGAAGGAGCGCAAAATACAGAAGGAGCGCAAAACACAGAAGAAGTGAAAACACAGAAGAAGTGCAAAACACATAAGGAGCGCAAAACACAAAAGAAGAGAAAACACAGAAGAAGAAGAAAACACAGACGATACAAAGATGAAGATACGCTAATACGTCGAACAATTAGTTAGTTGGAGTTAGTTACAGAACTCAACTGAATAACAGTTCTACAAGATTCTAGAAACAGTTATCAAGAATCAAGAAGCAGTTAGAGACTTAGGCTATATATACTAGTCATAGTCGAAGATTGAACAATTATTGTTCTTTTGAGCTTTCAAGTGTTTACTTGCAAAGAAAAAAATTATGTATTCAAAAGTGCGATACTAGAGATGAAATGCTATTGTAACAAAACGCTCACAATATCTTTTTAGTAAGAGAAAGAAAAGGCTAAAAGCTTGGAGAGGCTAGGATAGCAGAAAGAATACTTTGTGTAAGAGACCAGAAGAGGCTCTGGAAAGGAATAAAGAATACTTGTAAATTTGTCGAAGTATAGTGAAAACTCAGACGAACTCTGAGGACTGGACGTAGCCCATGGTTTGGGGTGAACCAGTATAAAAATCGCAGCGTCTATTTTTATCCTTTTACTTTATTCTATTTTGTTTTTAGACAAGTATATAGAAGTTATTTGCGATTTAACTACGTAATAAGTTTTGTATAACGTTTGTGGTATTATTTTATCAAGTTAGAGAAGTTCTTAATAAGAGATATTAAAGATTTTGTATTCACAAAAAGAATACACAATTCAACCCCCTTCTTGTGTATCTCATATATTGTACGTGAACTCTATATTAACGTGTGATTTACTTTAATTGGTATTAGAGCTCGATTTCTGAAAACCACCTTTACAAAGTGAGGAAAAAGATCTATGGCTAAATCATATGTTTTTTGTAACACCCCACTCCCGTTGGACTCGAACCTGATATCGATGGTGATATCCTAGTCCTTGTCCCGTAAGGGTGGTGTGCCACATCACTAAACCATCGAAAGTCGATATATATATTTTTTTAAACCACAAACACAAAGTACAGAAAATCGATAACCAAAACGTTCCACTTTGTTTTATAATCATTTGATACAAAACAATGAAATCAACATAAACTTTTATTAGCCATTTGGGCCCATTTCAAATTAAAAAATACAAACATTTCAAATTTCCTAAAATTATTACAAATTGTAATATTAGATTACAAATAATACAACATTTTGCAAAAAATACAATTCAGTGTCAAAGAAAGAAATACAATGCAGAAGCGAACTGATCCCGACCTCTATCCCGGACTTGCATGCAATAATCATACTCCCGTTGCCTAACGGGGTATTCTTCTGA
>JANQBM010173215.1:0-23861 GCA_025594535.1 Erythroxylum domingense | reverse complement strand
GTTATTCACACTTAAACCGGGAAATGTCATGAATGCATGTACAAACATTTACATGTGCAAAAATTCACTATTTGCTACTTATGTGCATATATGAATGCAAGAATATGTCAATACACTTTTAAGCACTCCTAACCCTTCCAAATTACCGAAATACCCTTCCCATAAGTGAGGGGATGTTACACATTATGTCCAAAACCTAAACTAGTTCTACCGTTGTCTATTAACCTGCTTGGAATTTGTGCTCGAACTCTCGTTACCCGACTCTACCAATTTGATTCAATTCTCTACCCATCGATTTACCTAACTCTCGTTAACCTAAATTAATGATTTTTACAGGCTCACCCTTTCAGTTTATTTCCAAGTTATGAAGAATCAAATTGAATCACAATAAATCGGAAGAAAACACAACTAAACAAAATTTATTAATCTCAAGAACGAATAAACCCTAAGGTGAGTTTTGACAAAAAAATCAATACTCAACGACAAATATTTCTAATCAATCTCCAAATTCCATACATAAATGAAATCAAAATAAAACTAGAAAATACTATTGGAATGGATCTTGAAATCATGATTGCGGGAAACCACCTGTTTTGGTAAGTATTTCACGTCAAATGTATCTTCATGCCTCTCTTCTTTCGTCTCCTTCCTCGATTGACTAATCTCTATCCATATTTTCACTCGATTTTTTGGTAGAATCTTACGTTTGTGTAATTATCTCGACTTTTTAATCTCTGCTGGTGGCTTTCACATAATGTTCTATTTATTTTGTGTAGGCCCTAAGTCAAACTCAGGGTCGAAATGGTCCAAAAAATTACCTAAAATTTGAGTTTTCGTGTCAGTCCGATGCACGACACGGTCGTGGCCCTACTTGCCACGATAGTGGCCGACACTTTTTCCTTTCTGTCACGATCATGGCCTGATATGCACGATCGTGTCCTGACTTGACACTCTTTGTCACGACCGTGGCTTCTGGTGCACAATCGTGGCCTGGCTATTGCTGACTCTTCCTTTTCTTCGTCTTCTGGCACGATCATGGCCACTATGCACAATCGTGGCCTATACTTTTTTGTCCAAAACTTTTCAAATCTTTCTCGTTCTTCCTCATTAACCATGCAACACTAGCATACACATCCAGGTACCTTAAAAATATACAATTTAAGCTCACAACTTCAAACTAACCTATAAAAACACTTAATCATAAAAACTAATCTGATTAAACCTTAAATGCATACTAAACACTCAATTTAACACAAAATACATAACAAATTAAATACTAAAACATCATACGAAACACTCCTATCAGAATGGTTGAGGATTACTCATTCTCGTTCTCTCTTTAAATCAATTATAAGAAAGGAAAAAAATCTCAGTGGCAAGCCATCACCATCGCCACCTTAGTCACCATGACGGGTTTAATGTTCTAACCCTTATCTTTTATCTTTATTTTTTTATTTTTATTTTTACTTTTTTTGTTCTTATGTCCTTTTATTACAATGTTTTTATTCTTAACTTTTATGTTGTTATTGTTCTTCTCATAATGTATTGTCCAATGGTAGGGAGGGATGCATGTAGTAAGCTTTTATTTTGAATGTGAATTTTGCATGTTAGTTTGTGTTAGGGTACATTATGTGATTTGTGTGAATGTTTCAATGGCTAGGACTTAATAGAATCGGTTTAACTTTGAACATAGTCTTTTAGGTTATAAAGATTTATTAGCTTGTGAAATTGGTGACCTAGGTTACTTTGGTTAAATACACATGTTAATTAGGATATGATGTTAGTTTATTCACCCTAGGAAATTTTCACATTCATTTATAATTTTAGGCCAATCGAATAAGTAGCATCGCTAGTACCATTTTATGAGAACGATTAGTTAAAGAAATGAGGTAGTTAAAAAAGTGTAAATCATAAGAAAATAACTATTCCACTAACCTTTGGGTTATGAATAGAGCTAGTAGTCAGTTGAGAATGTGATGTAACTGAGTAACTAGATCGATACGCACCACAAAAGTGTGCCTTCACGTTAAGGCTGTAATGACATTCCAACCAAATTACTTAATAAAAACATGACCTAGTTGAGTAACCGGATCGACATTTATCACAAATATTTTCCTTAGCATAAAAGGCTAGGTTCATGTTAACCAAAATTTTAAAAAATAGTGTTTTGTCAAATAAATCTATAGATCTTAGTCGACAACTTGAATTTTCATGAAAACATGCTAAGGGATAGTGGAATACCCATTACCGTACAGTATATTTCAGAACACCCTGAGGACATTCTAGCACATACCCCATAATAATGACGTGTTAGAGCACTCACAACACTCACTTAATCATAGCATCATAATTCTTTATTCTCTTATCAGACATAAAGAAAGACACAATATTTTAAGACCAAATTTCTCTTTTCATTTCATAAAAACCAAATTTACAATGCAACTTTCAACATCCATACATGTACATTGAAAGTTTCCAATATCATCTAAGTATGTACATTATCAAGCCTAATACAAAATAAGCTACAAGAAAGAGGAATTATACAAAATGTCTAACTAAACTGTTCAGTCTCAGCTGATCGACCTTTGAGCCATTTCTTCTTCACAAAAGTACAAGGATTATGCTTCTTGTAGGGTCTCTCAGTAGCTAATATCCTCTCTCAGTCTTGAAAAATCAACAATGCAAATTTGGTGAGTTTTGCGAACTCATTGAGGTAATCATCATTGATGGTTCACTCAATTTATGCAACACATCAACACATGTAACGTAATTCACATCTTTGCATTTTGCATGGAGCATCACATATCACATTATCATTCAAATACAGGATACCAATACATTTTAATCAATCAAACACACATATTAAAATGTATATGCAATGCTTATGAGACTCACTTTCACTTATTATTGTTGTAGTTGTGACCGAGTGCCTTTTTACTAGCCCATATCCCTCGTGGATATCGTGCTGTATCAGATAATGTCTCATATCCCTTAGTGGATACCGGGTATATTCATAACTGAGTCTGAGGCTCTGATCACAGTATAAGCTTTAAGCTCTTTATACTGGCGACTACGGACACAACTACTTTTATCTTTCATGCATTCATGTAATGGAATGCTTTACATTTTCATATTCTCAATCAATCACATGATTTCACATTCACATTTAGAACACATTTATCATCCCCTGTTCCGACATTCAACAAAATTGTTGAGTATCATTTATTTCATCCAATTCACATATAAGGAGCACTTCAATTATCACATTCATGAATCAAAACCTTGGACCTTCAATGTCCGGAGTCAAACAATCAATCACTCATTCATAAGATAATTCAAAGCATAATAAAAAAAATAATTAATTGAGTGACACCGTCTAGGTTACTCACCATTTGCTCCCGAAGTTATTGCCTCGAAGTCCTGGTAACGCCTATATACTAACGTTCAAATTGCCCCTTTATATCATGCAATATATACATATATCACAATTTTGCATAATTGTATAAGTGTCTATTAATGCACATATATGTATACGAAATATGCACAATGCATGTTCAATGATATTCCTGAGTATTTTTCCCTGATTCTCATTACATCATCCATCATATATCAAAACTCGCCTAATTATAATTGGTACATAGGTTTACACCTCACTAAAACCATTGTAATCAAAATTCATAACTCATTTGGTCAATTCAGATTTTTCTTGAAATATACTTTTGGGTCAACTTTTCATGTTCTTTCTAACCAAGAAAATGGAGCAATTTGAGAACACTTTCTTCCAGAATTTTTTCTCCTATCTCTTAAGTTTCTAGTGATACCAAGATCATTCGATTTGGTTCATTATTCTAAACGTTACACTCCAAATAATTCAGATTGTTCTTAAACTGTAATAGTTCCATGTACTCAAGTTCAATCTAGAAATTTAAATTCTTAGAGACAGAATTAAAATTCTATTTCTTTAGACAATTTGCATCCCTATGTCTCTAGTTTACTCCCAATTAATATTCATTCCATTTGGATAACTACAGAACAAGTTATGTCTAAAATAACAAAGCACATTCAGTGAAAATACTTTAATTATGAAATTCCAGAACTCCTCATCAATTTTGTGCCAAATTCATCAATCAATCTCCTCCAAATGATTTCAGACGGTTATAATTTTTGGTGGAGATATATAAAAATGTGTTTTGAGTCTGTTGGTTTAAATCCTTTGTCATTTGGACGTCAAGAGAAGAAGTTATGGTCAAAAGAATGAAAGGTGTTCGAAACAGTCCCCCCTTTTAAGAGCTTCGGAGTCACGATCGTGCATTTCCTTCTTCCTTCCTAACTGTAGCTCTTCTTCTCTTCTTCTTCTTTTATTTCTCTTAAACCAATATATCTAACTTATATTAACCCCATTTTTGACTTCCATTTAACTCAATATAATCATAAATAAATCAAAACCCAAGATTAAAACACAAACATCAAAATAGAAAAATCATTCACTCATCTCCTTCACATTTTTCTGCATTTCTTCTTTCATTTTTCTGCATTCTCTTCATTTTTATCATTCTTTCTTATATCCAGACATCACCTTAGACCTATTCTTTATCTCTAAACTCATGTTAATTCATTTCTAAACAATAAAAGCAATCCACATTAATATAAGGAAAAATAGAGCATAAAACCAACCATTCACTAATCAAATTTTCTGCACTTCTTTGTACACCATTTTCATAATTGATTTATCTCCCAAACAATTCATGAATAACATTAACACCCCACAATTTAGAACATGATGTATTTATCATTAATCCACCCACATATCACCGCATAAAATTCCATAATCAAATCTTCAATCTTAATTTACTCATCAAATTAGTTAGATTTAACATTACCCATAAAGATTAAAGCATAACTTACTTGATTTAGCTTCAAAATCTTTAAGATTTCTCTTAGCCCTAACTCTACACATAAGCCACGTTCATCATCATCCAAGAGTGATAAGGTTGGGTCTTTTGTGAGAAGTGAAATAGAGAGCAAGATGAGAGTAGCAAATGAAAGATGAGAGCAAGTTGTAACGTGAATGGAGATTGGGTGAGCTAAAATCGTGGGAGTGAAGAAGAGAAGAAGGAAGCCACGAAAATAGAAGAGATAAAAGACTAGCAAGATAATGAGAGTGAATAAAAAAAAGTGAAAGACAATTTAAAAATAAAGGTAGTCTTTCATCTAGAGAGATTTTCGTTGGTTAATAAGGTGTGGTAACTTTGTGCCACTTGTCATGTAAAGAATCAATCCACAAGTCTTCTAATTAAGCTACCTATTATCACTTAATTACTTAGTCCATTTAACTCCAATTTCTACTCCAATTGTATCCAAATTTCAATGACATAAGTCATTAAATCCCAAAGTCATATATAAAAATTTCCACTGTCATTTGACATTAATTTCTACTACTAATTATCAATTGTCCTACCACTTGGTATTTTTCCTAGTCTAAAAATACCCAACATTTTCGAAAATTTACCTAAAATTCACTAGAAGTTCTAAATCACTAAATACACTCTCTAGATCAGTTTTTAACAAATAAAAACCACAATTCTCAATATAATCACATTCATAAACAATTATACCCAAAATATGTCAATGAATGTATGTACAATTATTTTAATGTGTAAAAATACAATATTCACGTGCATGTATATGCCTTATTATGCATAAGCATGTAATGCACTTTTTAATTTCTTAATAGTCTCTTTTATATTCTATTTTAGTCTAAACATAGGTAACGGGATGTTACAGATAGTTACATTTTTTGATTGACTAAATAATTATCAATATGTGTGTGCAAGTGATAAGGGTGAATAACTTAATGTTAAGGTCTAGATTAGTTGTATATTTATTCCAAGGTATTTAGATGTAGTTTTTGCAAGCTAACAAGTTGGAACAACTTGAGAGATTATGTTCAAAGTTAAATTAGTTTCAGAAAGTTGAATGTCATTGCCTCATTACTGCATTGCCTGTTGTGTCCTTTGATATGTTGAATGTTTTTGCTTATTTTAATTTTTCTTGAGGATAAGCAAACATTTAAGTGTGGGGATGTTGATAGTCCTGGACTATATAATGTTTCAACAGGTAGTTTAATTCGTGTTTAGCATTTAAATTGAATTATTAATGCATGTTTAAGTTAGGATTCAGTTATTTAGTTAGATAGTTGTGTTTTGAGTGTTTTAAGGGTTAGAGAACACTTTTGAGCTTCAATTTTATAATGTTAAGGTGCCTTGATATATGTGTTAGTGTTTCAGGGAAAATATAGAAGAATGAAGGAGATTCAGAGAAAATTTGAAGGATCAACTAGGCCCATAATCATGGCCTAGAAGTTACGAATGTGATAGAAGCATCAGGGTGGAGCCACGATCGTGATAGAATCATCATTCACTCGTAGACAACCTTTCTAGCTTGACTTTTTGAGGAACTTTTCAAACCTTTTGGATGGGAAAAAAGCCCTAAGGCTTCCTAAATTAGAAAAACCTATAAAATGGTTAACGAAGAAACCCTAAGGGAGCCTCCATTCTTCCATTTTGGGAAATGCTCTAGGAGGAGAGAATAAGAAGAGGGAGAAAGAGGAAGAGATGAGAAAGAAGCGGGTCTTCGCAGTTGCTATTTTCCCGAGGCATCCTAATCCCCTTTCCATGTGTATTTCTTTCATCTTTATTTTCATTTTTTTTATTGTTAAGATGAATACCAACATGTTTATGGATTTGGGTTTTATCAAAATGTTCTAACTTTTTTTTTCAGGATTTTAACTTAATTTAATGTTAATTTAACTATTTTGTGTTATTTCGATTAAGCGTTGTGATTGATTGTTGTATCTTTATACTTTGGTAACAATGCAAGAGGATGAATTGAATGCAAAATGATTAGGTTGGGTTAATGAGAGTTAAGATATCCAATAGACCACGAAATCAATCTAGTTGGTTATTATATGGAGAGAGCTTAAGAACTAAATAGGTTTGTAGCTATTGGTAATTGAGAGATTAATCGATTGGTACTTAACTCACAAAAATGGCTAGCATAGCATTAATGATAGGAAGAATCCCCTCTCTTATAATTTGGTAATTTCTTTTGGTTGATTTCCATTGTGATTGTTGTGTTTTCTTTTCCAATTTCTTTTATGTTACATTTACAAATTAAATTCCTGCCAATCTTATTCCCATGTTTACTTTTCTTTGTAATTTTTATTTTCATTTTATTAATTTTCTTTGCCTTAGATAACTTAGGATTAGATTAGCTCACACCTCCTCGTGGGATCGACCATTCACATACTACAAATCATGACCCGTGCACTATGGTATTTTGAAGGTTATAAATTTTAAAGCTTGTAAAGTGGATCAATAGTAGTGCAAAAGCCATCAAAACTAGTGAAGCAAGAAAAACATGCAAAAATCAACGTTCACTCAAAACTAAGTACCATCAATTATGATGAATGCAAAAACTATGTTTCACAGCTCAGATTCAAGCTCTCTCACCACAAACCTTATGAAGCATAAGGAATTGAAAGGAATCACTTAAAAAAATGGATGATAAATTGCACATTAGAACAAGAAAGAGTGACCCTTCAAAACAACATCTCCTTTATTTGCGTCACAATCAAATACCCCTTTCTATACAGATCTAGGATAAAAGACTAGTCATAAATAATTTTACAAAACAATTGAACTTCCTCCTTGATATTTTTAATTTCATGTTTTCTTTTTCTTTTTCTTTTTCTTTTTCTTTTTTATTTTATATAAAATTTGAAGGAAGCTACATCAATATTGGAATTCATTGATATCACTTAAAATGGCATTCCATAAATTATAACCAACACACATAAATGCACACCCCACACTTATACTTTTGTGCATCCACAATCGTCAACAATCAACAAATGCTCCACTAGCATTAAGGCTTGGGTTAGACATTGGGTTAGGTTAAATGCATGTAATATGGTTAGAACAAAAATAAAAGGCTGACAAAGCTTAAAGGGGCTTAACAAAAGGGCAACTCATATCAATAGGTAGCCTATTTGGCCAATGTAGCTTGTAAAACAAAGAATGCCTATATCAATTTCATATTAATGCATGTGATAAAAATGTGGTCTCAAATAAAAAATCAAAGTAAATTTAGGATATACATGTTAGCAGGTCACACACGAACAAAAGACAATAAGACTAAAACGGATGTGTTAGTATAAAAAGGCTCAAAATCTCACCAGCATATGTCTACCACTAGTCACTACTCTTCTAAAGATGATGTACATTAACCAATCACAAGTTGTCATGAATTTTTTTAGTTAATTATAGTCTCAATTATAATTATATAGTCCTATAATCAATAGAAAAAGAAAACATTTTCGTTTGTTTGATTGATTTAAAAAAAATCTAAGAAAAACACATGAGCAACAAATAAACTTAAAAATGTGCATAAAAACTAATATCCCTACCCCCACACTTGAAACTTACATTTTCCCCGATGTAACGTCAAATGTAAGAAATGGAGAATTAAAAAAAATGCAAAAATGAAAATGAAAATGAAAAAGTACGACCTTCCTTTAGGTTGCCTTTCAAGTAACACCTTTGTTTTGTTTCATTGGCTCGACTCCATGTTGCCCTCTTTAAGTGATGCCATTTGCATCTTCAAGCATCAATGCATCCATATTTTTCATTTAGATGCCCATTCACTTTGAATGTCTATTCTGTTTTCAAACTCTATATCTATATTGCACTAAAAGAAAAGACATGAGATTCCAAAAATGGACCGACCCAGTAGGAACACAACTTACTTTGGAATAATTTGAGTATGGAGTGATAAAGAAGCACTTTCTGACCCATAACAAAGGTTTTCCTCAATATCATCTTGTCGTGGAAAGCTTTTGTCTTTTCTTTATATATCATTGCATTTTCATAGAAGTCATTTCGCATCTTTTCCACCTCTTGCAATTGTAACTTCCTATGCACTCATTCATCACAAAAATTCATATTGCAACGCTTTATAGCCCAATTCACTTTATGTTGGAGCTCCATTAGAACGTGACATGACTTCCCAAGAAATAATCTATACAGGGATGGTAGCTTGTCGTAGCACTATACAAAATAACTAAACTTAAAACTGTAGATAGTGATAAGTTTAGGTCGATCCCACAGAGAATGTGTGCAAATCTTTTGAAATGAAAAGAATTGATGTTTAAGTTACGGAGATAGGGGGTTTGGATTCATTTCAAATAAGAAAATAAAGTAAAATTAAACTAATGAAAGCAAATTAAAGAAAATAGTCAATAAGTGATAAAAGTGATGAATGGATTTGGAATCAGTGCCTTATTTCAATCTTAGCCTATACACAAATGAGCATACTTCATTGTCTTGTTATTCCCATACCTCTCTTAGCAACTATTAATCGTAGGTTAACAATAAGCTTTGTTAACCCCAAATTTCCTTTAGGTCATGTTTAGTTAAAACAAGCTCTTTAAATAAACCTAGCCATCGAACAACCTAGAACAAGCTCTCTAGATTTACCAAGGCAGCCACATTACGAGTTAGGAAAACAAATTAATCAAGGAAATAACCACATAAGCTCGAGCATTTAACCAAGGTTACATTATCCCTAATGATTCGACACCATTTTCTAGCAATAAGCTTATACATAAATAATCTAACAAGAATGAGAATAATGATCATTCGTACATGAATACCTAAATAAATAAACATAGAATAACATAAACAATCATTAGGGAGGAAATGATTCAACATTACATAATGAAGATACACCCAAAAGTGTTCTTCGAATTTGATTTCACTTCGAAAATAGAATAAGGAAGCCTAGAACTCTATAAGTCTCCAAATAGTGCATGCTTTATCCCTCATTTTCTCATAAAATTGATCCATACCCTCTAAGCTGCGCAAATGTCGAGTTATAACAAAATTTAGGGTTTTGGGAAAATGCATAATTGAGTGCACAGTTGTGCATCCAACCATAAATCACTAAAAAATGTTGATTTTTGTGAAGACGTACTAATGGATACACAGCCATGTATTTAATCGTGTAAGTCAAAAAATGCATCTTATATGTACATGGAATTGTAAGTAGATACACAGCTATGTATCTTTCAGATCATCTTGAAATTCTCATTTTCTTATCCTATCTTCACTTTAATCCTTCTCCTTTTTGTTCCACAATGATAGTTAAGTGTGAACATTAAAAAGATGGCTCAAAGAATGTGCTTTAAGCTCACTTTAACTCTTATTCTTTCAAATTGGACATAAAATCAAACACCAAAATGATTTTCTTTAACATTTCATTGTATTAATCATTAAGTATTATGGAATAAATGTATAATCAATTAAGTAAATATCACGACTATAGGCCTATAATGCATTATCCACCTCATGATCCAATCGTTCCTATTAGGCTAAACAGTTTCCTCTAAGATCAACTTGATCTCTTTGTTGGATACCTCAGTTTGGCCACTAGTCTAAGGATGGTAAGAGGTGGAAACTTTTTGCAAGATTTTATACTTCTAAAATGACGTTTCTATCACCCTATTGCAAAAATGGGTTCTCCTATTACTTATGATGGCCTTTGCCATCCCAAACCTAGAAAGGATAAATTTGATAAAAATTGCAACAACTTTAGCATCATTAGTTTTGGTGGCTTTAGCTTCCACCTAGTTAGATATATAATTCAAAGTAATTAATAGATAGTGAAAACCAAAAGATGCAGGAAAAGGTCTTAAAAATCAATACCCCAAACATCAAAATTTTCATAAAAAATAATGGGATTTTGTGGCATTTGATTTTTACGGGACAAGTTACCTTGGTACCTATCACATGAATTATAAAAGATATACGTGTACTTGAACAATGAGGACTAGTAAAAATGACTCTCCAAAACTTTATAGGCAGTCCTCTTAACCCCAAATGTCCTCCACAAGTATACGAATAAGGCTAAGATAGAAGGTGTCTCCCTCTCAGGTACAAACCTTCTTGTAACTTGACCTGTATAATGCCTCCACAGATACGAATTGTCCTAAATGTAGTACTTATCTTCACTTTTCAAATTTTCCCTTTGGCCCTTTTATAAACAAGTAGGTAATTTGATAGTAATTAAAAAGTTCACTATATCTACATATCATAGAGGTGCCAAATTGGTAGAAAATATTTTTTCATCTGGAAATGTTTCTCTCTAAGGGATATTGTCTTCCTCTCTAATCAAGCAACTAAGGTGATTAGAAGCTACATTTAATGTGACTTTCTTATCTTTTATTTCCAAATTGAACTTTTGAAGAAGGAAAATCCATCTGATCAACCTTAGCTTTGCTTTTTTCTTCGTGTGTAAGTACCTCAAAGCTGCATGATTAGAGTCACTAATATCCTTAGTACCTAGCAAACATGATCAAAATTTCTCCATATTATTATTTTAGGAATTAAGAGAGAGAGAGAGAGAGAGAGAGAGAATGTAAAGCTCTAGGAATAGATCAATTTAGCCACTGTCCTCCTGCTCCATCTCAACTTTCACCGTCTAAAACTCTTATCCATTGTCCTTTCAACCATTTTCCTCTTCTCCCCCTGTAAATTCTTCCATCCTCCATCCTACTCCACCTATATCCTTATTGGGGTCCAAGGGCATCGCTACCTTTGCTACCACAAAACCTTTTCCCTACCACTTTTCCTTACCGTTATTAAACCAGCCAGAACACCCTACAACAATTTTTGCAATGCTCCCCTTTCTTTTCTTAATATACGCCTACTTCATCTTCTTTACAAACATCTACTCTCCCTCTCAAACTATTGGGGTTTTGTTTTTTAATTTTTTCTATAAACTACTTTTCTAAAAAACTTTCTGATACAGCTATGTTTTCCATTCCCTTGTCTGTCATTCGTGACTGTACTTGAAACCCCTTTTTTTGTTCAAACTCACCCACCGAATTTTCATTGCTACCCTCCCAAATCTTGGCTGCCCCCAAGCCCCTTGAAAAAGGGGTCCTCCTCTTCCTCTAGTCTCAAAAAGAACTAAAAGTAAGTGATAACTGATGAAGATGATTATGCCCTCCACTACTGCCCCCTGAAAGAAGACCAAGGAAGATTCATTGTTACTCCTGATGTGGAAGTTTTGCAAGAATGAGCATGATCATAGGAGTACTCTCTGGTGGGATTCTTTTTAGAGAGAATGGGCAACCAATAATTGGAAGAATAAGGGTCTTCTAGAGGTACTATTAGTTGATAAAAACTTAGATTTATTTAGAAAAGCCAAAGTCAATTCCTTTATGGGTTAATCTGTATAATATTCCATTGGAATATTGAACTACTAAAGGCCTTAGTATGATAGCAGGTTATCTGGGGCAGCCTCTATACGTGGATTAGAATAACCAAAGGCTAGGCTATGCTCGGTTGTGTATTACTATGGATATCTCTAAGGATTTGGCAAAATTGATGTTAAGTTTGATCCTTGAATAGTAAATATGGAGTTGATAGAAGTGAAGATGCAGGTTATGCATATGAAATGGCATTTCGTTGAGCAGAATTATTCCTTTTTTGCATTATTAGTGTATGGTTTAAACCATCTATTTCAAAGATAGGAGCTTTGGGAGAGTTTACTAAGGTTTTAAAGAAGGGTAGCAGGTCCTTCGCTCATTTCAGGAGATTTTAATTCTACCCTCTATAGAACGAAAGCGAAAGGTCATTTTTAGCGACTGGAAATTTTTCCTCCTAGAGTAATAAGTAAACTAATGGATGGGCAGTCAGGAAAAAGCTTGATTGAGTTATGTTCAACCAAGTATGGTTACAACTTTTCCAAGAAAATAAGGCCACTTTCTTAGACCCTATGTTTTCGAACCATATCCCAATGACTATGGGGGATTTGTTCCTAAAGGTGAAGTGTTGCCATCCATTTAGATGTAACAACTACTTGGTTAATATATAGGGCTTTCAGGAATGTTTGAGGGAAGGAGTAACAACTAATGTGCGTAGAACCCTTCAATTCCAATGTATTCAGAAGTTGAAATTAATCAGAGAGGCCTTAAAGAATCTAAAGAATCAGACAGGGGAGAACACTTTTTAGGCCATATCAGTAGACAGAGACAAATTATCCCAACTTCAGCATATACTTTCCTATAACCCTTGGGATATTCTCCTTTTATCTCAAGAGAAATCAGCTTTGTCTGACTATATACAAGCTTTAAATAATCATGCTAGTGTTATGGAACAGAGGTCTAGGGTGTAATGGCTTCAAAAAGGAGATAGAAATAGTAAATTCTTCTTCAACTCTATTATTTCCAGGGAGAACTACATCTTTATAAAGGAAATTACTTTGCCAGATGGGAGGAAGATAAGTAGGCATAAGGATCTATTTAAAGAAACTGAGAGATTCTTCAAAGATTTCTATGTCTCTCGTAATGTAAATATAAACACTCAATACTTGGACTCTGTTATTCTTAATAGGCTCTCAAATGAAGAGAAGACTCTATTAACTAGAATAGTGGAAGACTTGGAGATAGAAGGGGTTCTTTTCCAAATGAATCCTAAAAAGGCTCCAGAACCTAATGGTTTCAATGGGTTCTTTTATCATAAAGCATGGCTTGAGATTGGCTCTATGGTGAAAGTAACTATTAAAGAATTCTTCTTCTTAGGAACTCTTTCAAAGGAAATCAACAAAACCTATCTTTGCCTAGTCCTTAAACTAAGCAATCCAGCAACCTTGGAGGACGATAGGCCTATAGCATGTTCTAACTTCATCTATAAAGAGATTGCAAAGACTATTGCCAATAGACTGAAAAAAATTTTAGGGTTATTGATTAGCGATAATCAAAGTGCTTTCCTATAGGGAAAATAAATAGGGGATAACATTTCCATTGTACAAGAATTGCTAAGAAGTTACTCGAGGAAGAAAGCTCCAAAGAATTATGCCTTCAAGATTGATTTTAAGAAGGCTTTTGATAGTGTAAAATGGAGCTTTATTTTGAGGCTATTATAAGTGATGAAGTTTCTGAGGGTGTTCTTAAATAGGTAGAAGCTTGGATTATTACCCCTTCCTATGCTATATTGGTTAATGGATCCCCTACAAAATCCTTCATGGTAAAAGAGGACTCAAATAAGGAGATCCTATGTCTCCTTATTTGTTCATATTATGTATGGAGGCTCTAACTTCTTTGTTGAGGTATAATACTGTCAGGGTTCAAGTTTCAAATATCGTAGCTGATGCAAGAAAGTTTCTTTGGTAAATCTATATTTTGCAGATGATCTTTTCCTATTCTCTAAGGTTGATGAGGCTTTTAACAAGCTCTTTGTAACTTCTTTTAACTTATTCAGCACAATGTCTAGATTGTCCGTTAACTATAACAAAAGAAATTTTGTTCTCTTTAAAAGTGCAGATCACTTAAAAGGAATAGTTCCTTCTTTAATTAGTATGCTAAGGAAACAAAGTCCTTTATGTTATCTAGGTCTGTCAATCACTTCCAGAAGGATTCAGTTTCAGGAATGTTACCCACTCATTGAAAAAATTCAAAAGAGATTGTACTCTTAGGCCAACTGTGCTCTATCCTTTAGGGGAAGGGTACATTTTGTGAACTCTGTACTCAACTCCATGCACACCTATTGGTCATCAAATATGGTGCTGGAAAAGGGAGTAATCAAATTACTAGAAAAGTTTATGAAAAGCTTTTTATGAGGAGGAGGTGGCTCAAATAAGGGACATGCTAAGGGCAAGTGGGTCGATGTCTGCAGACCTAAGAGGGATAGAGGACTGGGAATTATTCCTATAAAGCTATCTAATAAAGCTCTTTTGATAAAGAAATTTCGGTCTATATTGCAAGGAGAAAACACCTTATGGGTAAAATAGCTTCATGCCTACGTCCTAAAAGGTCAAAACATATGGTCTGTTAACCTAAAGTCCTCCCAATCTTTAAATTGGAGAGAAGGCTAGTTTTTGGTATGGAAATTGTTCAGGAAATGGACGTTTAATCTCGAATCAGATTGCAGTTCAATTATTAAGCCATCTGCCTTTAAATGCTAAAGTTAAGGTTTTTATTAGGGAAGGTCAGTGGGAAGAATTCTTGGCAGGAATTCATCACCTACAACCTACCTACTCTGTAACCTATTTATACCTAACCAATACATTTGGAGAAACCACCCAAGGTATATTGACAACAAAAAGTTGCAGGGAATGGCTATTTTAGAGAAATGCCAAAGTGGAATTGTATGAAGTAGTTAGGCATAAAGAGCTAATGCCTAGCTCTTCATTTATCTTATGGCTTACTACTTTAAACAAACTTAGCACTATGTATAAACTCTCCTTTCTGAATTCAAGAGTGGATTGTGTCTTGTGTAACTCAGGAAAAGAGAATAAGGACCACCTATTTTTTGAGTGCCCCTTCTCGGAAGACATTTGTTCTTAGATAAGACACAAATGTATATAGTCCCCAAGCACATTTCATTTCATAGTGATTATACTGTGGTTCAGTAGACTAAAGACTATTTCTCAACATGATTCTCTTATTAACCTAATTTCCTTTGCAACTTGCAATAAGGAAATATGGGCAGAAAGAAACATGCGAAGATTTCAAAACTCCAGTAGGAGTTCATATCAAGTTAGAGAGTGCATCTTTGATAAAGTTAGAGAACAGATTATCTCCTCTAACTCTATTAAGGAATGTTCATCCCAGATGGCAAATGAATGGAGAATTTAGAGAAACATGTAGAGATAAAGTAAAACAGGGATACATGCATACAAAATTAATAGACAATTCGATACTAACATCATTTGATAATTTGGAGGATACCAGAAGAGATGCTTACCATTTTAGCTGTCAAAAAGGAGAAGCCATCGGGGATTGAAAAAGGGGTTTGGGATGTTCTTATAAGGGCTTGGAACTCAAAGAGACAAGAAAAGAAGTTACAGTTAACTTTCTCTGGTCATATTAAGGATGAAATACAAAGAAGAGGAAAAAAAGGGGATTATGGAAAATCGTTATTACTTTAATCACCAAGGGACATGATAAAGTGATCATGCTCTAATAAAAGGTAGAATGTTAACTTCAAAGGACCCTCGGGAGGGTGGAAAGCGTGTCGCTCCAACCTTAATTTGGAAGGTTCAAACAAAGATTGGGGAAAATGATTTGTGTTTTTACCTATTTTAGACTAATGTTGTCTTATTAGAGTGTAAAACGTTGTCATATTTATGAGTTTGTTTACTTTGTAATGCTATCGTTTTGGGTTGAGGGGAGAGTTTTAATCTCCTAATCGATGTAACCTTTGCTCTCTCCTACTAATATAATTCTTTAATTTCTAAAAAAAACAGCAGATAAAAGTTCTTTTTCGTCAGTAGAATAATTTAATTGAGTTGGACTCAAAGTCTTTGAAGCATAGTAGATCGCACATGCAGCTTTACCCACTCTTAATCCTAGAATTGCCCCTATTGCAGAATCACTCGGAACACATATTATCTCAAAGAGAAGGCTCCAATTTGGAGGCTGAATCACTAGTTGGGATGTTAAGATATCCTTAATTCTATTAAAAGCCTCCTTGCACTTGTAATCAAAATCAAAATAGACATTTCGTTGTAATAGCTTGCATAAGAGTGAGAATACCCTTGACAAATTATTGATGAACCTGTGGTAAAAATCTGCATGACTAAGTAAAGAATGAACTTCTTGTACATTTTTTAAGTAAGGTAAGGTAGAAATGAGATCAATTTTAGACTTATCTATCTCTATACCCCTAACAGATATAACATGCCCAAGAACTATACCTTGATTTACCATAAAATGGTATTATTTCCAATTACATACAAGCTTAGTCTCAATACATCTTTCTAATATAAGTGTGAGATTCTCTAAGTAAACATCAAAGAAGAACCATAAATATTAAAGTCATCCATAAATAACTCTATGATCTTCTTAAAGTACTCAAAGAAAATGCTCACCATACATCTTTGGAAGGTGGCGGATGCATTGCACAATCCGAAGGGCATCCTTTGGTAAGCAAATGTATCTAATAGGCATATAAAGGTCATCTTTTCTCAATGCTCTAGTGTAATCGAGATATGAAGATAACTTAAAAATCCCTCTAAAAGGTCGTCATTAAAGGAATCAAATTACGTTGAGCTTGCCTAATGGACTTGGCATCCTCTTTTAATAAAATATTATGCATGCATATAGAAGGGGTTATTCTTTAAATATCTATAATTGTCCATCTAATGTCCTTCTTATACTCTCTCATCTTTCAAGTCCTTTTAATCAGAAGTCAACCTTGACAAACTAATGACTGATACGGTTTGCTTATCTCCCAAATACACGAACTTTTGGTGGGCGGTGTAACAATCGCTATATGGTACCTATAGTCATCTACACACATGACACCCAAATTCCTGTACATACATTCATGACATAAAATTCTATTCATTTATAAGTATGATCATGACTTATTTGTCTATTCAATGTTATACATATACATATTACAAAATTTCATAACCTTTAACGTTATCATTTAAAAGTAGTATTACATCATTACATTTATATGGTATTCCAAAAGAGATATTACACGTAACTTAAATTCTTAATTATAAACTGTTAAGAAACTACAATTTAGTTATGGCCAAAATAGTGAGGTTGGTTCAAGTGAACCGAGAACTTAAAATAGAATTTCACTAAATGTTTCTCTTGTCATATTCAACCAATTCCATGTAAAGTAACACCCAGACATCATTCCAACAACCATTAAATGTTCGAATCAATCTTTGTACACATTCAAATATGCAAACATATAGAAATTAACTAAATATATTCCCAAACCTTGAAAATTTTCAATTATCTTTTCTTCTAGTTCTTTTACTTCTCTTCCCCTTTTGCTTTGCTTGATTCACCAATTATAAACACCATAGGAAGAGTCAACCTATATTCCACTGGTCCAATTCTCTTAAGCATTTCATACGGACTTATAAATCTCAGACAAAGTTTACCCTTTCTCTATAATCTTAACACCTTTCTCTAGCGCAAAACTTTCAAAAACACTTTGTCACATATCGCCTATTCAATATATTTCCTCTTTAAGTTAGCATATAATTTCTTTCTATCACTTGCAACCTTCAATCTTTGTTGAATAACCCTTACTTTCTCTTCTGTGTCTTCAACCATTTTAGGCCCAATCATCTTGTTCTTAGTCAATTCTGTCTAATAAATTGGGGTTCTACATTTTTTTCATATAATGCTTCATATGGTGCCATGTCTATACTGGACTGATAACTATTTTTGTAAGCAAATTCCATCAAAGGGATGTACCTATCCCAACTGCCTAGAAATTCCATAACATATGCTCTAAGCATATCTTCTAGTACCTGTATAACTCTCTCAAATTGCCCATCCGTTTTTTAGGTGAAAGGCTGTACTAAAACTCAACATAAGTAACCAAAACTGCTTGCAAGATTTTCCTAAAGCCTGACGTAAATCGTGGGTCTTAGCTAGAAACAATTGACAATAGCACTCCATATAGCTAAACAATCTCATTCATATATAACTCAGATAACTGATCCATATAATAGTTAGGTCGGACAGGTATAAAGTGAGTTTCTTTGGTGAGCTTGTCCACTATAACCCATAGGGCATTATTCTTTCTCTGTATAAAGGGAAGGCCTATAACAAAGTCTATAGTGATATTATCCTATTTCCACTGTGGAATTGGAATGGTATTTAATAGGCCAGACAGGACTTGATGTTTAGTTTTCAATTATTAACAAGTCAAGCACTTAGACACAACGCTTCATTCCTGGGCACCATTAATGTTGTTTAAAGTCCTAGTACATCTTTGTACTACCAGGATACTGGTGAGCATAGTACCATAGGCTTTATGTAATAAATTTTTCTTTAAGTCCTTTGCTATCGGTATATATAGTCTAGTTTAGAAGTATAGACTTTCATCATATTTCACTACAAAATCAGTCTATTTCCCTTCTTGTACCCCTTTGTACCATTTATTACACCTTGGCATCATCTTTTTATGTATGTACAATCATCTCTCTCAAATCAGGACTCGTTTTTAACTTGACTATCAAAGCTCCATTTGGTACAAATCTCTATCTTCTATGATGTAATTAAAGAGCTGAAATAAACTTCCTACTCCAAGGATCTGCTACCACATTATCTTTGCCATTATAGTAGTCAATTATGTAATCATATTCTTTAAAAAATTCTAACCAACGTCACTGCCTTAAATTTAGCTCCTTTTGTGTGAGCAAGAACTTGAGACTCTTGTGATTTGTATATACCCTACATCTTTCCCCTTATAAGTAATGCCATGAGATTTTCAAGGAAAACACCAGTACTGCCAATTATAAATCTTATGCAGGGTAGTTGGTCCATGTATCTTTAACTATCTCGAGGCATAAGCCACCACTTTCCCATATTGCATCAATATACAACCTAGACCATTCATAGAAGCATCATTGTATATAGCATAGTCTTTGCCTAAAGTTGGCTATATTAGTATTCGAGCTTCAATGAGCATCTTCTTTAATTGCTCAAAACTAACTTGGCACCTATTATTTCATTTAAACTTTGTACATTTCCTAAATAACTTTGTGATTGGAGAAGCAATTATTGATAATCCTTTGAAAAAGTGCCAATAATAACCAACTAAGCCAAGAAAATTTCTCACTTTTTTCATATTCCAAGGTAACTTCCAATTGACAATTGTCTCAATTTTGCTAAGATCTACCTTAATACCTTCTGAAGCGATGATATGCCTGAGGAAAAAAACTTCCTTTAACCAAAAATCACATTTGCTCAATTTGGCAAATAATTGCTTCTCTTTTTAAGTTGTAGCATGATTCTCAAATGTTAAGCATATTCGTCTTCATTCTTTGAAAAGACCAATATATAATCTATAAACATCGTAGCATAATTCTCAAATATTGCGCATATTCGTCTTCATTCTTTGAATAGACCAATATATAATCTATAAACACCATAACAAATTGTTTTAAATAGGGTTGAAGCACCTGTTCATCAAATCCATGAAAGCATCCAGTGCATTATTTAGCATAAAAGGCATCACTAAGAACTCATAATGTCCATATTGAGTCTTGAACACAATCTCTGGAACAGTTACATCTTTTACCCAAAGCTAGTAATAAACTAACCTTAAATCAATCTTGGAGAACACTCTTGTACCTTTCAACTGATCAAACAAATCTTCTATTATGGGCAATGGATACTTATTCTTTACAATTATATTGTTTAACTTTCTATAGTTTATACACATTCATAGGGTTCCTTTTTTCTTTTTGACAAACTAGGCTGGATAAAACTTTTGTCCAAAAGTTCCTGTAACTAAGTTCAATTTGGAGCCATTCTATAAGGTTCCCTTGAAATAAGAATCGTACCAGGTATAATTTCATTAGACAATTCAACCTCCCTCTCAGGTGGCAAGCCTGATAACTCTTCTAGAAACACGTTAGGAAACTCATTTACTATCAATATGTCTTATAAGTTCACCTTCTCCCTTCTTGAATCAAGTATGAAAGGCCAATATGCCTTATAACCTTTTCTAAAAAGTCATCTTGCCTGCATGCATGATATTACATTAGTTAAAGAACTAGATTGAATATCATGCACCACTATTTTTTAACCATCAGAATCTTTAAGCATATCTATTTTCAACCCACAATCAGCTATAGTTTGGTTTTTAGATAACCAATCCATACTCATAATCAAGTTGAATTCATAGAATGGTAATTCTATCAAATTAGCATTAAATTGTTTCCCATATATCATAATAGGACAATCTTTATACACTCTAGTCACATGTATATTATAGGCTAGTCGATCTAGTTATAACATCTTATCAAATTGTCCCTTAGTACAAATGTATAAATGAGTGGAAATGAGATCTATCAATATAGGCATATCAAGATCAAAGAGAGAAAATACTAGTTATAACTTTTGGGGCTTCCTGTTCCTCATGAGCCTTTGTAGCATATGTCTGTGCTAAACTGGCTAGTGCGAGAAGATGATCAATGGTCTTAGATGTTATACTCATAGTGGTTTTAGGCTGGCCTGGTCTACCTTTGTCTCTATCTCGTCCTCTAGATGCAATGGGTGCATTGGATGCCCTTCTACTTCTTTACAGTGCTTTACTCTGTCCTGAGCCCTATAGACAATTAGCCATCAAATGATCTATACCCCCACATCCAAAACAGGCCCCCGTTAACCACCTGCATGTGCCCCAATGTCTCTTAGTACAGTGTGGGCACTCTGTTGGTCCATCTTCCTTTCTAGGTTAAGAACCTCTATAAATATTAAATGTTGTGGAATGCCCTCAATGTTTTCCTCTGGTGGTTGGGAGATATATTAGCTTTTCTAGGGATGCACCCTGCGAGTCTTGAGTCCTTTTAACTAAAGAGGAACCACCTCTAGAGAAATTCCTCTTTTGTGCCCTTTCTCTCTTGGTTGTCTCTTGCTTCATTACTCTGATAGTTGCTTTAACCAGCTGATATTAGCTCACTTGTTATAGAGAATTTACTGTCACTAAGTAATCTTTGATGGAATCATTCAATTGATCCTCATAATGTCGACCTCGAAATGCCTATGTCAAAATAGGCTTTCGAGCATACTTACTAAGTCAACTAAACTCCTTTTTATACCCAACCATAGATAGGTTTCTTTGTCTCAAATTTAGAAATTGCTTCCATTTAGCTTCTCTATAAGCTTCTGTAACATCTTCTTGAACTCTTGGGTAAAGAACTCCCAAGTCAAAGGGTTAGGTATATGAGGATGAAGTATAAAAAATTTTCACCAATACTAGGTTGCCCTATGTATGAGAGAGACAACGCAGGTAACCATTTCTTCAGGTGGACACTTGATCTCATCTAGAAACCTTTGTCAGATTCTTCTAGAGTCATGTCCATAAATTATTTAACCTCATGCTTTCTCAAAGCTTCTAAAGGAGCTTTAGGCATCATTCTATCCATCAATCTCAACATATCATAAGAGAGTTTTAGAAACATCTCCTTAAGTACTGATGGTGCTGATATTTCACCCCTTGGAGGTTCAGGAGGACCCAAAAATAATTGATCTCTTCCCACCACACTATTAGCTTACTCATCATCAACTTCATCAGATCTTACCATCTCTATTATCTATAAGAAAATAGGGGCATCTGCATTAGGCTAACATAAAAACGAAACCATATATATAGATGATTTACTAGACTCTTATTGGTCAGAACTGCCTAAACTATGGGCTCTGATATCACAAAATGTAACACCCCCTATACGGAACCTACAACCACTTACACACATGACACCCAAATTCTCGCATATAATTCTATTTATTTATAGGGATTGTCATCACTCATTTTTCTATTCAATGTTTTATATATACATATTACAAAATTTCATATCCTTTAACATTATCATTTAAAAGTAGTATTATATCATTACATTTATATGGTAATCCAAAAGAGATATTACACACAACTTAAAATCTTAATTAAAAGCTGTTAAGAAACTACAATTTCCTTTATTACATATAAAACCATTCTTTAGTCAAAAGTCACATCCAAAGGTACTTTTACTTTTAGTGATTGGCCTTAGTCCCTGCAAATGATCCTTATGCCTTACTCCTATTACTTGGACTTACACAGATTAACACTTATGTTAAGCTTGAAAGCTTGAAACATTTAGTTTGATGACCACTTACGGCAATCATCCACCAAGTAAATAATGATGAAAGCTCATACACATTCATAAATATCATAAACTCGTGTAAACAATGATTGCATAATTAAGCAGAGTACATAATGCAAATATGCTTCAATATATTATCCATATGCCGTAAATTTGCATTTATAAGCCAAATATTGATTTCCAAAGCTCATCAATGCAAATTTTTCATGTTGACATGTAGTATCTCTTATTTATAACTTTTTAATTTCCTTTATGTGTTAGGCCTACATGCTCCCGTGGGTGTGGATAACAAGACGTGCAAATATCCGAAGATATCAAACTGTGGATATCTGAAGGCATCAAGCTATAAATACCTAAAGGTATTAAACTTTAGAGACATTATGGTCTCGAGATGAAGACACTAGTGGTGTCAAACTGTGGTAGTTGCACTGTAACCCTATAGGCACGCCTATCTATCCATCACTAAGATAATGAAGCAGGCACTATAACATTTCCTTTAATCATTTTCCAATTTCATAATTAATATATTAACAATTCACATGATATTTAATTGAAAACATAAAATATGTTTTTAAGTTCATATATGCAAGTCATAACTTATCACCATTAGGATAGTATTCAAATCATAAGTACTCATATGACTTATTTTGTACGGTTTTTATTCAGTTGTATTTCTTGAGGTACATTTACATAATTCCAATATATAAATTTCTATACCTCATTTAAATATAAAACATGTTAAATTGTACTTAATTATCTTCACAAACTTAGTATGTGAACTTGTATAGTCATACTAAACATATATAAGCAATAAATATGCATAAAAATCATTTATGTACATGTAAATATTCTTTAGCATTCATTATGCTCAATCTTAAATTTCAATGTTTAATCACTACATTCACATATGGTAAGTCATATTCCATTTATTTCTAGGTATATGCAAAGTTTCATAAACATTTAAAAAGGTTTCGATATGATTTGATAAAAAAGGAAAGTGAAAAACTCAAAATGATGCAATTTGGGTGAAGCCAAGTTAGGTCTAAAAATATGCAAACTGTAACACCCCATCACCCTGGGATACGCATCGGCACGCCCGTAGGTCATTCCGACACATAACCTAAGATAATGGAACGCTACGTGAAATAACTATCAAACTCCACATGGCA